>ML848170.1:34091-56275 GCA_009831015.1 Picea engelmannii | reverse complement strand
TGATGTTACAATTTATCTTATGTGATGCTTTTTGTGTACATGTGATTTATGTATGTTTACAAATGTTTTATCTATGTGCAAGATACCGATCCAAAATGTAATTAACTAATGAATCTGATGTGGTGTTGATTTCTCTCGATATATGTATGTATTGTACAAATTCAAACAATCTTTCACGACGACAAACTCTTAGGTGGAGTAGTAGTAAGACAGGGTTGTGAATGACGTAATCTCGATTAAGCTGGTAGACCACGAGTTGAGATTCTAGGTTAATAATCAGATGAGTTATCCCTAGAGAAGATGCTTCATTTAAGAGTTCAATGGTGACATGATATTCTACCACATTATTAGTTTTCGAACCTAGGAAAATTCCTCCTAAACTCACCAACTCACTAGAGTGGTAAATGACCCAAGCTGCAGAAGCAATGTTCTGGTTGTGTCGACTAGCGCCATCTGCAAAGCCGACAAATATGGGAAAGGGAGATGTCATTTGCGCATGAAATCACAAGACAAAGTATAAGCAGCTAAGAAAAAAAATGTACACCCAAGAGAAAAAGACACACCAAATCAAAATTATATAGTACAATAGTGTACAAAGAACCCATGCTAGATGTTCTATGCACAGTACTTCTTGAGGTAAAGCCCATTTCGGGGCTCACTGAGAGATATTCCATCGTAGTTGACTAACTCGTAGGTGCCTCTATGTAAGACATGTTTTATGATATAAGGTCCATGCCACAGAGGTTCTAACTTCCCTGTCCCTAATGTATCGTGAGCTTGGTCATAAATGAGGACTAAGTCTCCTTCTACGAAAGCATGAGGTTGAACGGATTTGTCATATTAACTCTTCATTCATTTTTTATATGTCTTGTTAACGCATCGCGATGTGTTTCATCCAACTTGGTTAAATATGTGAATCACTCCTCTTCAGTAGAGTTATGAGGCAGGAGTTCCACGGTGAGTTTCAACAAAGGGATATCACACTCGATTGGTAACATCGATTCTATGCCATATACCAACTGGAATGGAGTGAAACCAGTTGCAGTTTTCACCGAAGTGTGGTAGGCCCAGAGTGCAGATAAAAGTTACAGGTGCCGAGAGGTTTGGTTTTTCCCCACCATATGTTGGAGCATGGTATTTAGGAATTTGTTGATAGCTTCAACTTATCTGTTTGGTTGAGGATAGTATGGGGATGATTTTTCATGCAGAAAACTCAATTTTGCGTGCAACTCACTCATCATTTGGTTTTGGAAATGTGATCCATGATCAGTGAAAATGGATTGTGGGACACCAAAGCAAGTGATGATGTGGTTAAATACAAAGAGTTTTGCAGTACGGCCATCGTTAAGAAATGTAGGCATAGCCTCAACCCATTTAGTGAAATAATCAACGACTACAATGATATAATTGTGCCCCCCAGTTGAGGTAGGCTTACATTGCATAGAATCAATGCCCCGTTTGGAAAAGGGGTTGATGGTGACAATGGGATGCAGCGGAGAAGGGTGGGTACATGATTTTTTGTGAAAAAATTGATAGGGTGAGCATCATTTTACAACTTCGATACAATCCTTGAAGATGGAGGGCCAAAAATAACCGGCATGTAGGATTTTCTGGGTTATAGCCATCCCAGAAAGATGACTGCCACAAGCTCCACGGTGACAGTCATTCAAAACACGTTCAGACTCATCGTGGTTTAATCAACATCGTAGAATAGTATCAATACCACGGCGGTACAAAGTGTCGACAATGATAAGATAGCATTTAGAATGATGCCGGATACGATGGCTTTCGTCACGTGAAATATTGGGCTGGAAACGTTGGGTTTGGAGATAGAGAATAATATCTCCATACCAAGGGTCTAACGTGCTAATGAAAAATAGAGATTCGTCGAGCAGAGAATCACTAGGCTCCATGTCTTCATCGACATGGGAAGATCGTAGATTAGTTCCACAAAAACCAATGATTTTTTAGCTTTTGATTTAGCGAACTTGAGATCAAATTCTTGGAGAATAACAATCCATTTGGAATATTTTCCCCCAAGGACTTGACGTGTTAAGATGTTTGTACATGGGGTTTGAGTTCACAAAGACCGTGGTCATGCGTAACAGAATGTAGTGGAAAAATCTATGGACGGCAATGACTACAGCCAGAGCCAACTTTTCAACATGTGAATATCAAAGCTCGGGACCAGATAGACTCTTACTCAAATAGTATATCACATGTTCATCACCATTAGGATCCTCTTGAACTAACACCATGGAAATAGTGGAAGTAGAGGTAGCCAAATAAAGGATATAGTCTCGTGCATAATCCGGGGGCTGCAAGAGAGGTGTGTGTGTTAAGGCATGCTTAAAAGAATCGAAAGAGAATTGAGCAGTGTCATCCCATATTAAAGGAGTGTCCTTCTGCAACAATCTCATAAATCCTTTAGTGATTTCGGCGTAATTACAGATGAAACGACGAAGAAATTTTTCTTTCCCTCGCAAACTTTATAGTTGGGTCAGGTTGTTGGGAGGGGGTAAAGCAAGAATAGATTTTACTTTTAAGGGATCTACCCTAATCCCATCTTTGGAGACGAAAAATCCAAGGATTTGACCTGACTCAACAGTGAATATGCATTTGTGAGGGTTCATATGCATATGGTAAAACCGACATTGAATAAAAAATTCTCGTAAATGACCGATATGGTCTCGTCGATTAGACGAATGAGCGGGCAAATCATCGAGGTGAGGTTCCACAATAGTTTGATATCGTGGAAGGCATACGACATGGACCGTTGGAAAGTAGCGCCAACGATTTTAAGACCAAAAGGTAGCTTCCAATAAGTGAACGTCCCCCGTGGGAAGATGAAGGTTGTCTTATGTTGATCAGTCGGTAGATTATCGATCTGGTTATACCCTGAGAAACCATCCATGAAGTAAAATATAACACTGTTAACGTAATTATCAATGATTTGGTTGATAAAGGGCATTGGGTAATTGTCTTTTGGACAAGCCTTATTCAGATCCCTATAATTGACACAGACATGAATGGTTCATTGTTTCTTAGTGACCAAAACAGTGTTAGAAACCCATTTCGTCAAAGGGACGAGATAAATAAAACCAGACTTCAAAAAAAATTCAAATTCTGCTTTAATGGTCGTGGTTTTTTTAGGATGAACTGAGTGAAGTTTTTTTTGTATAGGTTTAACACATGGGTAATTTTTTATCTCATGCACAACAATTGATGGATATATCCCTAGAATCTCTTTGTAACTCCAAGCGAAGACATCGCAGAATTCTTTGAACAAAGCAGTATAAGCTTGCACTTCCTCGGGCGAAGTCAATAGCAATCATAGGAGATATTGCTTAAACTCCCCTTAGAGGTAGTGTCCTGGGTAAGGATGGGAGATTAGGGAGAATTGATGACACTGTCAGGAAAGATAGAGTGTATATATTTCTCAATTTCATCGAGACTAAGGAGAAAATATGAACGATGATGATTGTCATCCCAAGGTACCTCTTCGATACTGACCATTTCCATAATGGATTCATCTGATGGAAAAATTTGTAGGATGTAATTGAAAGCAGAGGATAGGGAATCCAACCAAGATGGAAATGAGTAAGTGTTGGATTCTAACAAATGTGGGTCATCCAACGAGGGAGAAGCAGACTGGATGGAATTGTATGAAGCCTCAGCGGGACGAAGTGGCATAGTGTCACCTAGTGCATTGAATTTCAAAGGACTAGGCACAACCCAAGGATCAGATGATTCATAATATTGATATGTCGTAGTCGAGATCATATTGATTGTGGCAATATGTTGTGAGGTGGGAGGGAGTGGTGTAGGGAAAATACCCATAAGGGAAGAGTCTTTTAAAATACCTACACCAACACTTTCGTAAGTGATCTTAGTATCTCCCAAGAAAGGAATATTGTTGGTGGGAGGAATGCAAGCATCGGGGATACAGTAATCTAACTGATCGATGGTGACAATTTTACCTTGATGGGGGAATTTGAACACATCAAAATACCGATGAAGCGATGGTAGTCATGACATAAAACCAACTTCTTCCTAACAACAATTTGTAATCAAGGGGAGAATCGTCTACCTCTACATCGATAGAGACAGTCTTGTCTCCCAAGTGAACATCTAAGGAATGCAAGAGTCTGTGAGGACAAAAACCTTGCTCATCGAATATGCGTAACATGGTAGGGGATTGATTAAGTGCAGGTGATTTCAAACCTTTCCAACAAGATAAAGACATGAAACAAGTGGAAGCCCCCTCATCCAGTATGGTACAATGAATGTGTTGGTTATGAACAACAACATCAATCTGAAAAGAAATTTGGTGAGAAATTTGAGACTGGAAGTTATCAAGGTTAAACGTGATATTATTTGACGACTCAGGATCAATCACGCCAATGGCAGCCAAGAGTGTTCTACATTTACTTGGACAATGTTGTAGAACTTCAAGAGAAGACATAGCACACAGGGCTTGTGCCAAATATTCAATGATGTTGTAATTTTGGGTGGCACATGAACTAGGATTAAAAGTTGATTTTCAAATAGTGCTCTTGGGAAGGCGTAAAATAGAGTCAAAAGTAGGCTTCTCAATATGAAGTGGTCCATATGGAGGAGTAACGGTGGAAGGAGGTGGATCTGATGCAGTACTATTAGTGGCCTTCTTTTTATCAGGTTTAGTTGGTGTGTCATACGTTGTGGTGTGAGTGGCTAAATCAATCCCATTAAACATATAAATATGGGCACTCAACGAGGTTTCCTCACTAGGAGGATGATTGGGATTGCCCCCTACTGCAGAAGAAGGGGCTTGTGCAACCATGGACTTCTGCTGAGGAAAAGGTTGATTCAACACTACAGGTTGGGAATTCCCTTTGAAAAAATTTTCAACTTCGTCACGATGAGGATAGTCTCAGGTGAAATGATCGTCACCACAAATGAGACACAGAAATTTCAATTTTCATTACGGTTGTTTCTGAGGAGCAGGCGCTTGAGTGGGTGTTTTTGGATTTTCATTATTATTATTATTATTATTATTATTATTGGTTTTATTTTTCACTTTCTTCTTTCCCCAGGATTGTTGTGAAGAGGTAGATTGAACTACATTCACCTCATATATTTGAGTCAGGGGGGAGGTAGAGGAGAGTGGGATCAAACCGGTAACAGGTTTAGAAACAGAGTGATTAGTGGAGTCAGCCGACTATGATGAATATTGGGTTTTGACGGCACCAATAATTCCATCTGCATGAGCTATGGAAGAAGGTTTTGATGGATTGGTGGACGTGCAGGGAGAATTTGGTATCAACTCATACAACGTACCAGATTGGGAATAAACCAAATCCAAGTACTGAGCACGAGCAATGGCTTCTTCCTCAATGAAAACACCACCCATGGTGACATCACACGCAATTGGGGGTAAAAGAGATTTAGTAAACCATTCTACCAATAATTGGTCAGGAATGGTCGCTTTGATCAACCTTCATCGTCGTCTCCACTCATGAATGTGATCAGAGATATGTACGGAGTTCATTTGATGAAGTGAAGTCAAGATTTTTGTACCAGTCTCGTAACAGATAGATAATTGAAAATGCATGATAAAATCCATAGCTAGGGAGTTGAAATATTGAAAGGTACCACGTTGGATTTCAATGTACCATTTTGTTGCTAAGACCGTGAGTGTGCGCTGGAAAAGACGCAATCAGATAGAATCATCCATCAGTGAGTTTGATGAACACCATAGATGAAATTTCATAACATGGTTGTTTGGATCTTCTCCAGGCTTACCATCAAACTTGGGGATGTCGGAAGGTAAGTTAGCAGGAATTACCGGCTAGAAAGGAAAATGTAGTATGGGATTATTTGTCAACCAAAATAAATCTGGTAGATCCATCATGGCTAGGAATGGTAGTTTTCAGTTAACTTGAGGATGATATTGGTGTGACATAGGAACACTAGTAGAGCCATAAACTGGTTGAGGTGGATAATTGTATCCAGTAATCCCTCCCATATATGGTTGTTGTTGGCCGGTATAGGCAGGATTCGATTGTTGTTGAGGAACGTTCATGAAAGGAGGGAAACCTGGTTGGTTCTAGGGAGGATAGTTCATTTGATTAGGTTGTGGGGGATAAACAGTTTTCCCTTGAGGGAGGTAGACAGTTTGTCCTTGCAGAGGGTATACATTTGACCCTTGGGGAGGATAAGATTGTTGTCCTTGAGGACCCCAAGTGGGATCTGAGACACCCAGATAAGGTTGTCAAAAATATAATCCAGAAGGATTAGGATTCGATAATCCTCCTTGTGGGTTAGGGTATGATGGCCCTCCTTGATAAGTTTGATTAAACGTACCTCCTTGGGATACTCCCCAGGATTGTAAAGGGTTTCCATAAAAAGGGGTTGTCCCCCTACCATATCTTGAGTGACAACTAGGGTTTGACCTATAAAAGGGGGTTTCCCCCCAGTCGGTATGTGCAAGGGTGGTTGTCCCCCAGGAGGGACAGGCCCGCTAGACGATGGTTTCCCCCCAGTCGGGATTTTTCCCATAGTGGATTGTGTGTGTATGGTAGGGTTCTGCATTCGGTGATGTATAGGTGTTTCAACATGATTTTGTGGAACACAAGGAGTTGTAGTTTGAAGAGGCAGTGTGGGAGTAACGGTCAAAGTTCATTGTGTACGATTAGGTATTACAACTCCAGTGTTACTTTGTATTTGTACTGACGTAGTAGTGGGATTGATTACTTGTTCAATGGGACGGTCGATAGTCTGATTGGACGATCCTGCCTCGGCACTAGTAGAGGTAAGAGGGTCAAGAGGTGGTCGGCTAAAGTTGAAATGTTCGTAAAGATCATGTCCTGGTGTATTTCTCCATATAGAACGAATATGTGTCTGTTGTGGATTTACCATGTCAGCATATCGTACAGGAGTTGTGTATGGATCATTATAATCGTGTTGTGTGTTTTCCATCTGTGTCTCAGTGTATGGCCTCGATGGTAGACAAGGACACTCTTCTTCTATGACGTTACCAAATGAGTCCAAACGAAGAAGGAGTGGCTCGATCAGAACTTCCAACAAAGGATTAATATGAGGAATGGGATCCTCAACCATAACTATCGCATTTTCAGGATTTGCTAAAAAAGGAGTAGCAGCGCGCCCAGCATCCGAGCGATTTTCTACCTCTTCAAAGTAAAAATCTTTAAGTGAATTAGGAAATAAGGGTTGGTAGCCTTCCAGAGGCAGCCCTTGCATCCTACATGATCTATGAATACCTTTATCATCTACAGTATCAATATTGAAAGACAATTAAGTAAACAAACAACACTCGCTAAAAATCTAGAAGAACCAATAAGCAAACAATACCTTCTCTCAATGACTGCACTAGTTGGTGATGAAATCCAACATTGCATGATAAAATTAATAAGGGGCTAGGATATGAGCAGGTGGATCAGTTACGTTGGCGACCTTCTTAGAGGACTTATGCCTTGGTGCAAGATTCCACACAATAAATGTGGATTTAACCTCCAAGGAGCTCGAGTGAGTTTGACCAACGTTTGTTCCAGGTACAATGAAAACTTCCCTTCACCGTCACCTTGTGTGAGGACCCTAAATATTATGGATACTAAGGAAACCAACTCGCAGTCAGCCTCTGGTTGGGTACAGTCGGCAGTCCAATCTGAACGTATGGACAGGATAACAAGTCTAAAATCCTTCAAGAGAACTGAGGACAAGTGGACTGGTAGAACTCCAGAGGACCCTGAATGGATTCAGAATTCATGAAGAACCAAGACCAAATGAAGACAGTTAGACCTCAAGAAGAACCCCCAGAATACGATCTTACTACTACGAACAATTAAACCTCGGAGCGATAATCTTTGTTTCTCTCACGAACGTGACCTCGTGTGTAACCTCTGTGTGAGAGGGGGATCCCAGCTATGCTTATACAAAAAATGGATTTTCTCTCCCTATTGTAAGTGATTCGTAGGATCTTTTCAATGATTATGGTTGAGTTTTAAACTTGCACATATAAATTAACCATTTGAGAATTTAATGAAAGAATGAGGAAAGAAGAGGATTATATCAGTCAAATACACATATGCAGATCTGAAACGAATAATAGACAGCAAACCATAAGAACGCAGGTTGATAACGGAGTTCGGCACAACTTTTGCCTACGTCTCCGGGCCTTTTTCCTGTGGGGGAGGCTTCTTTATTTCTGCTCAAGTGCTCAAAATTACATCTCAGCAATGCCAAATGGCTACAAGACTGATCTGGTCTTGTTGTCCCAGATCTCAAGAACCCTGCAAAAGAAACGGCATGCAAAATTGATGCTCCAAGCTCCCAGAAACGATCCGACAGCGTCTCCACCTCAAAGGCTTCCCTGTATCAAACTGACTTTGGCTTGGATTTCCTTCAGCATAACTCTGCTCTGAATGACTGTGTTTGGCCTCAAACACGCCTGGTTTATATAGGCTGGGAGTTGGTTTCACATCCCCATCTTCCTCCAAGAATCTGGCCTCCAAAAATGCCCAATATCCCCCAAAAATGGAAGAAATCTATTAAAAATAGGCATTATAACAATGAAAAAGCCAAAACTATACAATAAAACCCATTTTGGCAAAGTATTGGGCCGCAGCCCCTAATTCTCGGGCGCGCGCCCCTTTGGCTGGTCGCATGGGTGCCATATGGCCACGCCCATAGCGTTGGCCCCTTTTCTCTGGCCCCGGTCCTGGTCTCGTGGCGCGCCATATGGCCACGGGGCTAACAGTTTAACAAACCCCGCCCTTGTCGGTGTAGCTCCGAGTCATATGGTCGTGTGGCTAATGGATAGGACCGCCGCGCGTTTAATGGAATATGGTTATATCGTGTGGTTCACGCCGAGGGCTGGGGCTAAGCCCCGGCCCTTTTCCCCCGCGGCGCAAAACTTAACCAAATTCAAATAAATTAATTACCACAAACATAACAAGAACCAACCATAGCCCAAGCGGTTAGACCGACTTGGTCAGTCCACAACCGGAGCGGAGGTCTCCGGTTCGACCCCCGTGCATGCCAACCATAATTTTAACATAGAAAAAAATGAACCAATGATGGGGTGCCACATGGCAGCCCATGACTGGGCCACGTGGCACCTTTTAAACCAACCACAAATTGCCACGTGTCGCGTGCTGATTGGTCCACATCAATCTACCCAGTCATCTGCCGTACTGCCACGTCGATCTGCTATGTCAGCATGTCGTACACCCTGTCATCACGCCACGTCATCTGATGACGTCAGCCTGCCACGTGTCACCCTGTCAGTGGTGACACGTGTCACCTCAGTACTGGTCCGATCGTACACCAAAAGTGCCAAATCCGCATGACACGTGTCGCGTCTTGGTGATGCCACGTGTCCTTCGTACGGTCTGCCACACGTCGCCTTCTGGAGCCGCCACGTCAGTTGTACGGACGTGCCACGTCAGTTGTATGGACGTGCCACGTGGACTGTACGGACTGTACAGTCATCCCCTTTTTTGCATGTTTGACTTTTCGGACAGAACGTGATATCTTCTCCATACGGACTCCGTTTGACGAAGTAAATATACCACCGGAATCAGGAAGACGAGACGGACGCAATGGCATAGGTTTCGTCGCATTCTGGGCACTTTCATTTTTGAGCATTTTTCAAGCCCTATCAGGCTTCTGGATCCGATTTTGGATCAGTAAGATTCTAAGTTTGTTTTGAATTCTTTGGAGAGTTATACTCACAGCCTAATCCAAAGTGCAAATCCTAATCTAATGTTGGTGGAAGAATCTAAAAAGAAAAAGTTTCTAGATCGATTTTTAATTAGCATTGATTTTAGTGGTTGTTCTTTACACATAGCTAAATGAGAGTGAAACTAATGATATTATGACTCCAATCCCAAAGAAGTAAAAGAATGATAAGAAAATGTTTATTTCAATGAACTTCTATTTATAGGATGGAGAAGAGTTTTCTTTCCTTCACTACCAAACACAAGAATGCAAAAATTTCATGCAATTTTTTTTCAACAAGAATCCATTTCAGTGCTAAATCATACAAAAAAAAATTATGGTATCCAAAAACCAATCTTAAAAAGTATCATTTTCCTTCAATATGAATGTGAATTGATTTGGTTTAAATATTTTGATGCCAATAACAAAAAGAATTTCACTATTGTAGATTTAGTCAATGGGAAGCAAGAATCACACAAACAAACGGCACTCTCACAATCATCAATAAAAGGCAAAAAAAAACTAAAATTTCCAAAAAGAATATCAAATATACACTTAATAAATTTATGGAAATATATAAAGATCAGACACCAAATTAAAACAGTAAAGAGATCCCTGAGTTTCCTTGTAACAATCTTTAATTGATCAGATGAACGAAAAGGTGTCAAAATAAACCCAAAATCTGAAGAAAAAGGTTCACTTCGTGACAAATAAAGACAATGAAATCCAATCAAAGATCAAAATTATGGAAGGAAGAAAATTCCAAGTCTGACAGAAGACATAAATTGAGTAAACAAGTTCTGAGTTAAAAGGAAATACCCAAAAATTACACCCAGTTCAAAGGCAATCAACAATTTTTCAAAATGAAGAAA
The DNA here is from genome assembly GCA_009831015.1 of Picea engelmannii. Lineage (NCBI taxonomy): Eukaryota > Viridiplantae > Streptophyta > Pinopsida > Pinales > Pinaceae > Picea > Picea engelmannii. Next base: position 45,683 of record ML848170.1, on the reverse strand, counting down.
AATTGGCGCTCTGGCTATATCAGCACCAAGGCGATATAGTGCTCCCTAAAACACTACAGGGAGCGCCAATCAAGAAATTAGTTCTCTGGCTGTAACTGGAGAGGGAGCGAGTTTCTGAGAAAGAAAAGGTCCAACACAGAAAATGAAAAACTCAGGAAGTTTGATCAACAGTCTTTGTGAGACAACTTCAGTAATGACAACAGATGTATAGAAGAGAAAAATACAACAAGTAGGATCTAAAGATGAGAAAAAATCTAAGACAAAACCAAGGAAAGAAACCAAAACTGAAATATTTTATCCCCAATGGAGTCGCCAATTTATGTTGTAGGAAAATTCCCCTGTGGACAGGTGAATATCCTCTTGGATCCTAGACCCCTATTACCAAGACAGAAAGATGCTAACATTGGACACTAACATTCCTTTAAATGTAGTTAAACTAGTCAAAGAGAGGAAGAAAGTATGACGTACATTTTTTCTAAAGATTTTCCTCGCTAAATCCAGGCTGAACTTAATCATCAAGCTCCTTAATGATATATGCAATCCAATATATAGCGAAGATGACACAGAGATTCCTATTCTGCCAATATTGGTTTAAATTAAATTTACCAATGAAGGAAAAGTATATGAAACCATACACAAACTTGAAGGAAATAGGCCAAGCATATATTAATGAGAACATTACAAGGTACTTACAATATGTAGATGTTGTTGCAACAACCTCTCCAAGTCCTCTTTGTCAACCCCTTGCTCGAAAGATCCACGATCAGAATGACAATACTTTATGTTGATTCTATCTCCTTTTTCACCATGAGAATGCCTCATTTTATAGGCTTTGAGAGGCTCAACCACCTTAGTTATCTTTCGAATAATTTGAGGATATGACTCCATCAGTTGTGCCATCTTCCTTAGATGCATCCTAAGACTTGGATTTGAGCCAAACCAACTCGGCTTATCTCTAGCTATCTTTAGAGATAAGGGGTATTTCTTCCCAAGATTCTCTCAACCAATCAGCACTCCCTCAAAACTAGCAACAGAGTGCTAGCGCTCCCTGCATATGAGTAGGGGAGCGTTGATCTTTCAAAAATTCGTTAAGATGACCATTTCTCAAGGAAAAACACTTTTCTTAGCTTGTCAAATGATGTGGTTTCTCCTTCCAACATGTCTTAGAGGATGTATCAAGTGTTTCCATGGTGTTGTTCGCAATGTGACATATGTAGAACGAAAAAGTGACATTTATGACACTTACGACAATGATAATGTGACATTATTGAAGTGAGGAATTTTGATGTGTAACAACATAGTTATATTCTAGAAAGTTGACTCTCCAAATATGTTTATTTCTTTTTTTTTCCAAGAAAAAATATTACATTTTATATTTCAAAATGAGAAATCAGAATATACATAGTCATTCCTATAAGGTTGAAAAAGAGGTAGTGAAGCTACCCAAAATAGTACATACATTGCAATGTTACAATCCTCCTTAATAAAGGGCACATTTAGTAATAAAGAGTACATAGACCCTTCAAAAACATGTTTGAAATCTATCCCTAAACCCGTAACAGGACAAATCCTTCTAATAAGTCACCCATCCCAAACTTGAGACAATATAAAATACTAATGAAGTTAAAAGATATACTTTAAAAATTAAGCAACTAATAGGTTTTCCATAAACTCCAACTTTGAAATCATACCTTTCTGCAAAGATAGTGCTTCCTTAGACAACTTGTTTGCTTGAGAATTTTCTTCTCCATAAATATAGGTGAAGGAGATGACTTCAAATTGATTTCATGCCTCCAAAATTATATTATTTATATGATTTAAAGACAAGTTTTCAATTATGATTCTTTCGTTTGTCAAATCAATAATTAAATTTGAGTCCCCCATAACTTGAAGCTTTCAAGGTCCTTTATCTGCAATTTATTTTAATAGAATCCAAAGTGCAAAGAACTCAACTCTATTATTTGATCCAATACTATCACCATATTTAAAAAAGAACTTGTTACCATAATTTAAAAAAACAAGAGCACCAACACCACAATTACATGGGGATCCTTGGATTTCCTTATCAAATAATCACCATTATATTTTGTAACATACCTAGCCACCCATAGGTTGGCCACTCTACTTCAAAAATTGCATTTCAAAACTGATTTTGAATTCTTATAATTTTTTAATTAATAAAGAGGCATGAAAGATTCACATGCAGAGATCACGATTCATGCTACAACATAAAAGGAATGAATATATTTCCATACACAACAATAACCAACAAGCATGCATATTATAAACATGAATCTCAGATATTATAATTAATACATAGCGGAAATAAATATACAAGTAAATGAAACCATGATAGAGAGAAATTATCTTTAATGAAATGAATCACCAACTGGCTGTGGACCAAGGATGTTCCACCCAACCGTAGACATTGTTGTTCCAAGTCTCAATAGAAATGTCACCCACGAGCCAGGGCTATGAATCCACAAGGATGGTTTCAGGGTGTCACTAAGCTCCCCAAACCAGTCATCACTCAATATCTCTCGGGCTTCTCAACACACAACAATAAAAAATTCACCATCTCTCTTCTCTCCAGCCTACACAACCCAAGAGAATGGACCCCCTTCTCTACCACATAGTCCCTCAGGTTTCCCACATCCTTCCAAGTCTCATGTGCATCTAGTCAAGAATCTCCATGTTGGGACTCTCAGGATTCATAGCTGTGAAAAAAAATTAACACATGCCAATGCATCTTAGACATGCAAGCATTAATTCATGGTTGGAATACACCAGCAATCATTACAGCCAACAAAATAATGACTCCTCTCCAACAATTCGTTTTTATTTTCCAAGCCAAGATCCAAATGAAGGAGAATGGTGTAACGACCCCAACGTTACGATTACAAGCGAAGCAAAAGTGCAATTTTTTTTTTTTTTTGGCAAGAAGGCGATGAAAATAGTAGTTAACCACACAACTAATGACGAATGCAAGCACGCAGTCCAGGCAATAGGCTACTATGACTCCACGCACTGGCACAAGAGCAATTGGGCGAAACATGCGTAGACAACAAGGAGAAAAGACTACCCGCCCAATGCAATCACGATCACGCCTACAAGCTAAGGGACAACATACCCATCCCGAGACAACAGCCTTGATGAACAAAGACTAGAACCTCAAGGAGATCGAACCCCATGCATGAAGGCGTTCAACCCATGAACCAAAAGAAAATTTACAACGCTCGAAAATACTCACACAGAACGCCCCAACTCCGGCCAAGTTCTCATTTGCCGCTATCCAATAGGGTGTGCCATCATCCCCTCCTCATGAATCATGTCGTCTCCAGGCGATAGACGTGTCAATAACCTTGGCACAACACATCCTATCTAGACCGAGGACTCTAGAAGAAAACTTTGACGCACTATGAGCCGAATACTGACAAGAACACTATGCCCATACCCCAAAAACAAGTCGATGAGACACAGGAAGACAACATCAAGGAAAAGCACAAGCCAAACATGACTTCGTCCACAACCCAATCATTTATCAAGCCTAAATTGGTCAATATTTACAATTTAATTTAGCGTTAATTATATATCTAATTTATTCAGTCTAAATTACCAAAGTCATTGTTTTAAAAACCTAACTTAACATGAAATACAATTCTAATTTAGCGAGTCTACATTACCAATTTAGACCATAACTAAATACAAATTAACATCATCACATATCTAAATTTTAGCAAGTCTAATCTACCATTAGTTAATAATTTGCAGTTCATATTTAACATTAAATAAAAATCAATCTAGCAAGTCAAATCAATCAACACTAAAACTATAACAACAATTCCAATCTAAAATGACAAGTCTAGTTTAAGTTCATCTAATGTCTATCTATTCATTAAAAAGATGTATAATCATATTAAAGGTTGTTATGTTTAACTAAATGCATTTAATAAACTATCGGCAACCTTTTCCAGTAAAAATTTGACTCAAATTATTTTTAAGTAAAAAGTATTTTTATTTCTATACTGTCACCCAAGGACAAATCTAGCTACGCCAAACGCATAAGGCAGTGGACTTGTCACAGGCATTCGTCCAAGGATAAATATGACATCGCTGAATTTATATCACAAAGGTTGGATAAGACATTACACCATTAATACACAAAAACGTTGTCACACCACAATCTTTGTCATAAGTAATTGAAAATGCTCTCCCACTAAATGTTGTGGTTGTCAACAAGGTAGGAAAGAATGTTGAGTACAATAATTGTTGTCCAAAATTAAATTTCTATCCATCAAGCCGCTAGGTAATAGGCATAATATTAGGGGAAAAGTAAGGCTAAGAAAATTGGATAGAAGCACAGCTAAAGCTCAGTGGCTACATCAACTAGTCATCAAATAAAGTGTAAAACGCAGGCAAGTATATGTCCCCTATAATTTTGCTTTAAGAAGACATGTCAGGTTGTGGATTTACGCAATTTAATTTGCCTGAAGGGAAACGTGAGGTAACTAATTGATGTGTGAATTAACTCACAGTAAAGGGAAATCTCAAAAAGTTCTCTGAGTAGAACAATGGACGCCGTAAAAAGGGGAAAGAATCGTTGTCTTAGAGGAAACAGAATCGATGCCTTGCATGGATTTAAGAGGAAAATGAAAATGTCTTCTAACCAACGAATCAATTGCAAGGGTTTGTGGTTTTAAGCCATGAAGTCCAGGGGTGGAGGTTGGGTATTCGCCCACGAAATTGAGGTGGAAAAACATCACTAGTAAGGGAACAAGGATTTAGCTGGGTGAACATCACGGAGTAAATAAAAAAATGGCAGTTACAAATTCGTTGTCCAAAGATCACTAAGTAGTAATCCCCACAGAGTGAATTCGCTGAGAAAAATGTTAAAAACGCAGAGTGAAATATCGAGTAAACAAATAAAACGTAGAGTTAACAAAATTCATGGTTGAGTGTCTTGAGTCGCAAGGAATAATGCCCATAACACAGAAAATTATCAGTTACAAATCCCAGAGGTAAGGGGGTCATGAAAGTTGAGTTTAACAATCTATAAATCCACTAAGGTTATATCAATCCAATAATTTAATTCGTTGAGTTATATCCTTATAAAAGCGCCATCTAAGACAAGAAATAAAGTTTGTTTTAATCAATTACACCCACTGTCAAAACGAAATGCAAGTAGTGGTCGAGTACCTAGAAATCTAAACAAGCTGACTAGAAATAAAAGAAAATAGTTGGGAAAAATTTCTCCCACAAATCAACGAAAGGCAGTCACAGAGGTCGCAATCTCCAGGAAAACAATGAATAGCAGTCTTAATCAAGCGACGAATGCAATCTTAACTAGAGGTGAAAAATGCAGTCACAGTGATATTCAAAGTAGAATGCAGAGGTAAATAAACCAGTGAAACTCCAACAAGATACAAACGTAGAGTTAAAAAAAACTTCGCCATCAATCAATAAATTGTAGGGTTAAATATGCGCATCAAGGTGCAAGACCAACAATCAGCCAATGACAAACAACAGAGGTATACGGCTGACAGGAACATCCTTTTTTCATCATCCATGCACAGAAAAGTAGGGCATTGAGATCCATAGATCTATTAACGCCGAAGCGACAACCGTAGATCAGGCTCCTGGCCGACTACTCAGGCGTGGACTGATGAGCTAGGGACGAAGGAAAAAATAAACTGCAATCATCACAATCAATAAACCACAGGACAGTCAAGACATGAAGGGATCGACGGCCATGGGAAATCAATCAACATCAAGCTAAGGCTATGGGGAAATTTTAGTCATCAACTAGAACGCTAAGACTATGATATTATTTACTTGATTAAGCATACATAACTGAAACCATAAATCATACTAACGATCTACCATGCAGAAATAAAGGAAGCGTATTGTTGCCCAATCGCCCACCCTGAGTTGATGTCTTGCGCGCTCCATGCAACTCCCGCTTGTCGACCGATGAGACTTCACCGGTACCTCCCAGCCAAAGCTAAGGGTACTCTTCTTCCCCCTTAGCCCCCTGAGCCGCAAAGGGACCACGCACACTAACCAGAGAATCAGCTAGCTCCCAGCTCACCTCGCAAGGCCGAGCTACCACTCCTCACCGAGCTGGGTATCCCAACTCCCACAAGCTAATTCAGTCAAGTATAAATTTTTGTAGCGTAATGTTACACAAGCATAAGAGATCCATCATCCTTCTCCTCTCTCCATTATATAGAGTTTTGAGTCCCTTACTTTCCCAAAATCCCATTTAATTTGATGTTTAATTACTTTAATTCATAAAAATCCTCCCCGTACATGTGTCACCCATCCCCTTCATTCCTCCATAAATTAATTTCATTAATTAATTAATTACCCTTATTTCCCTCACTCACCTAAAGGCACTCCTAGAATCACTCCTAGGTGTCCCCATATCCTTTTACAAGTTTTAATGACTTTCCCCTTTATTAATTTATTAGTTGAGTTTAAATTAGAAAGTTCTTAAATGTTGGATACCTTACTAAGTTAGACTATCTGCTTTTTCCTTGTGTTTCCCCCTTTCTTTTTTATGTTTCCCACTTTTTCCTAGTTTCCTAATTATTTTAGAATTAAACTCAAAAAGGCATGTGCAGAAACTTACCCTTTTTCCCTTTCTCCTTTTTTTTTATAATAAATTTTAATTAGCATAAAATAGTAAAACAATTATTTCCCCTTTTTAAATTTTATCGCAAAAGATTTTTATAAATCAATTTAATTGTTTACCCCCTTCTTGTCACAAGATTAATGAAGATTATCATTATTATTTTTTTTATATTTATATTTATATTTTTTTTTAAATAACTAGATAAAAATTTTATCACAAGTATAATTTCGACCTAGGCTTTATTTTCCTAGGTTGGGTGACATTTTATTAGGGGAAAAGTTTTAGATCTTCCTTAACAAGTTATTCATCCTAAATCCATCGAGGTTTATCCAATTATTAAATAACAATGTGATGTGCCCTTCAGGACGCACTATGTGCTCCAAGGGTGCCACTCGCCTCTTTCTATTTCTCTTGTGAGACGTGCCCTTCAGGACGCACTACGTGCTCCAAGGGTGCCACTCACCTCTTTCCATTTTTCTTGTGTGACGTTCCCTTCAAGATGCACCACATGATCCAAGGGTGCCACTTGCCTCTTGACTGACTTGGTAGACATCAAAAACCCCTGGAGTCAATACTCCGCCAAGTGATCTTGTGGGAGACTAAGGGCCTCTAAGGAATAAGGCCCATGCCTTAATGTGCGCCCCTTAGAATCATCGTAAGTGACTATCGGAGTCTGCCCTCACGGCATTGTGGGTCCTCTTGAACTAGGTAATCGTTAACCTACAGTTCAAGCCATGACAGGAGTGCTAGTAGGTTGTGGCAGGGTTGTTGCCCACACCTGTCCCTCAACATCTCTGGTAGTCCTGCGTGACCCCTCTACTCCACATGTGAGTCTGGTCGGCAATCTATTGTCATCCTGCATCATCAACGAATCATGTCATAAATATATCCATAAACATATCATCTAATTAGATGCACTAATATCACATATAAAACAAACAAACCCCAACAGTTCACTCCCCGACTCGATCCAGAGTCAAAGGGGTTCCATCAATGCCTCTGCATCCTCGAGGTCCAAAATCCTACAAAATCCTTCACACTCAGTAAAAATGAGTCAATAGCACATGTCTAAGTCAATGCAACAAAACATGTCATCAACCCATAACGCCTCATAATCAAAATCAAATGTTTAATAGTATAATAATCTGGATCAATTGTGAGCAAGTGTCCTCAAAGAATAAGTTCGCTCAGCATGCGCAAGAGCAGGATGTTACATACACCCCCTCATGGTCTAAACTTTGTCCCAAAGTTTCACAGTATAAGTGCTGAAATAATGTGTATCACAGTATCATAAGTCTATCTATCAAACAAAAATGGAAACTTTTGGCGCATGTCATATGTGTCCTCCCAGGTCGTCGAGTGCAGACTATAGTTGTCACACTAAACCTTGACCTGATCTACTGTTTGACATCGTAGATGTCAAACGCGATGATCCAAGATGCGGATCGGCTCAGTCGTGAGCACCCCCTCGTCCGTTTCCTGCAAGGAACTCATGTCAATAACATGTGTGGGATCACTAATATAATGTCTCAAAACAAATACGTGAAAAAAATCTTGCATGTGCCTCAAAGAATCAGGCAATTCTTGTCGATAGGCCATGGGCCCCTTCCTCTCCACAATCTCAAAAGGTCCCGCGAACCTAGGAGAGAATGTATGATGCAGGAGCAGCTCAAGCGAGCCAGCGCGGAGATAAAAGACAGTTGGAAAAGCACCCAGCGTAAATTTTGAAAATGACTTGAAACATTAATGAAGTCATCAAGTAGAGACACACTTGTATAATGTAAAAGGACCTTGAGCGATCCGCTCTCGTCCATAGTAGATAGAAGGCATTTATAGTAGTTAATGAAGGTAGATAGAATTTAATTCTAGATTAGATAGTTTTAGAGCGCAAGAGGGAAACGGGATATAGACACCCTCATTGTATATTGTAGGAAGATTTATGCCAATTGAGAGCATAGAGCATAGAAGAGAAGAAGCAGAGAGCTGTGTAGATGAATTCCATGTACAGAAGTTCTAGATTAATACAAAAAATCTTTGATTCAGATTCATGGTGTTGTGATACTCTCTGTGTATGTATTTTTGAATGGTATGCTTATGAATGTTTTACTCTTTCTGTCATGCATTTGTTGTTTATGCTATGTGTGTATGATTTCTTGTTAAATGTCTGAAATCTGAGAGAGAGAGAGAGGGTAAGGGAAATGAGTTTAAATTGTTTCTCTATCTGAGCAAGAGTTCCTGCAAGGAGTGCAGTTGAATTGTCCGCAAGGAGTGCGTTGACAAAGGGTTCAGAGGTTTGTCTCTGAAAGCTCGGATAAGATAGCTTTTGTTCTCATTCCCTCAAAAGTGCAGCTAGGCACAGGAGCCATGCAAGGAGTGCGCAGGCCGAGTAAAGTCTCAGAGTTTGTGAACCTGATAAATTGTTGAAGGACTACTGTTGCAGGGAGTGCGCAGAGTTGAAGGACTTCAATTCTTTGAAGTAATTGAAGAATTTTCCGCAAGGAGTACGTGCAGGAGTCTTCTTCAAGACTCGGAGTTGGAAAAAGCTCAGAAAGGAGAAATCCTTCGAAATTGTCGAAGAGAAGCACAGGAAGTTTGTGCATTGGAGCATTGAGAAGGCATTGCAAGTTTGTGTCGCAGGCGGCTAAGTACTGTTGAAAAAAAACACTTTGGTAAAAAGTTGCAGAAGTCCTTGAGAAGGAAGATAAACGGAGGGTCGGAATTCTCCGTGGAGAATTCGCGAAATCCCGCGAACCGTCAGATCTCACGGAGGAGCGGGGAGTTATGGAGAGTGTTTTCAAAGGTTCAATCTCAGGAGAGGCACAACCGTAGATTCAAGCCAACAAGATCCGTTGGATTTACCCATGGATTTCCATTTCAAGGTTTCATGGGTTGAAGTCCCGAAGTCTTTGCATCAGGATTCGCAAAATCGCAAAGTCCGAAATCCCGATGGAATGAGGAGTTGTTGAAAAGTCAACCTTGCGAGCGCATCAGAGTTTTAGTAATTCAGGTTTCGGGATTTCAGGTTTCGGGGGACGAGTTGCATGACATCGCAACTCCCGAAATCGCGATAAGGAGAAATCCGAAATTGACAAGAGAAAGGTCAAGTGTTGACTGTTTTCGGGTTTCGGGGATTTGAGAGACAGGACGCTTGACCACCGGATTTGCGAAATCGCGAAGTCTGATCTCCCGAAGTATAAAGGGGGGGAATTTCTCAAGGTTATTCGTGGGTGCAGATTTCTTGAAAGGGAAATAGAAGAGCAAATTGTTGAGAGCTCTTCGTGCTAGTGGAAGAGGAAAGATCCTGTGTGCGTGGACTTCCAACCTGCGGGTTGGGAGGGCTGCGTCAGGTTTGGTATCAGAGCTCAGAAAGGTTTCTTTGCTTTCTGTAGTAGGGAAAAGAAGATTCACCATGCTGCCAAGAAGAAGGGATAGGAAAACACCTGATCCGCCAGAGGATAGGGAAATGCCAAGAACAATGGGTAGGCGGATGCCTGATCTAGCCATGGAGAGAGAGATGTGTGACCTACGCGCCAGACTTGAAGACATGGAGACAACACAAAGGCGCACAGTCGGTGCTGGGGATCTTAGTGATTTCGAAAGGGACAATGAAGTTGGACATGACAAAGAAGAAGTCACAACAGAAGATGCAGCAAATGAACGCTTGCTTAGAGCTATTGCAAGAATGAGTGCAAGAGCCAAGATGGACATTCCAGTTTATGGGGGAAATCTAGATGTAGAGGAGATTCTAGACTGGATTAGAGCTCTGGACACATACTTTGACTATGAATATGTCGAAGAGGACAAGAAGGTCAAACATGTTGTCACGAGATTAAAGGGACATGCAGCATTGTGGTGGGATGAGCTACAAGCTGACAGACGCTGCCAAGGCAAGCAAAAGATCAAGAGTTGGGACAGGATGATCGCAAAGATGAAGGCGAAATTCATCCCCAGAGATTATCAAATTACTTTGTTTCGAAGGATGCAGAACTTGAGATAGAAGTTGATGACAGTGAAGGAATACACTGAAGAGTTCTACAGGCTGAACATCAGGGCAGGTCATCATGAAAATAATGATGAAAAAGTTGCCAGGTATATGAATGGCCTGAGATACGAAATTCAGGACAAGATGAGCATGATGACCATCCGAACGGTGGAATATGCTTATCAAATGGCTCTAAAGGCGAAAGATAATTTGAGTTGAAAACAAGGTCAAAGAGGCTGAGGCAGAAGTCAAGCCAGGGGTAAATCAGTTGTCCAAGATAGAAGTCAGAAACCTAAAGAAGATTGGAAGAAACCTCAACTTCATATTGAGAGAGCTGGAAGCTCACAGAAAGGGAAATATGTTGGACAGGGATGACAGTATGCTGATCAAAAAGGGGAGTATGTTGATAATAATATTTTTCCTTGTACCAGAGGTAGAGGAAGAGGAAGAGGTGGAGTAATAACATGCTTCACACACGGAAAGGCTAGACACAAGTCTTATGAATGTCCAGACAAAAAAAGGGAAGGTGGAGAGGCTCACATTTCTGAAGCTCAAAGGCAGAATATTGAGGCAGAGGATGCTGAAGGCGGAAGATCGTTGATGATGCGAAAATCTCTTTTGACACCAGAGAAGGAGGTGGAGAGTTCAGTCCAAAGAAACAGACTTTTTCGGACTGCATGCAAAACCAAAGAAAGGGTATGCAAAGTCATTATGGACAGTGGTAGCACAGATAATCTCATTTTAATAGATATGGTAGAGAAACTGGAGCTGGAGACAATTGATCATCCAAGTCCATACAGAGTTTTGTGGCTACAAAAAGAACATCAGGTAACTGTCACTAAACAGTGTTTAGTTGAATTTAAGATAGGAGGATATAACGATAAGATACTTTGTGATGTCATTCCCATGGATGTTTGTCATTTATTGTTGGGTAGACCGTGGCAATATGACAGAAATGTGATTCATGATGGGAGGA
>ML848170.1:20835-33991 GCA_009831015.1 Picea engelmannii | reverse complement strand
CATACTTTGACTATGAAGATGTCGAAGAGGACAAGAAGGTCAAACATGTTGTCACGAGATTAAAGGGACATGCATCATTGTGGTGGGATGAGCTACAAGCTGACAGATGCTGCCAAGGCAAGCAAAAGATCAAGAGTTGGGACAGGATGATCGCAAAGATGAAGGCGAAATTCATCCCCAGAGATTATCAAATTACTTTGTTTCGAAGGATGCAGAACTTGAGACAGAAGTTGATGACAGTGAAGGAATACACTGAAGAGTTCTACAGGCTGAACATCAGGGCAGGTCATCATGAAAATAATGATGAAAAATTTGCCCAAGTATATGAATGGCCTGAGATACGAAATTCAGGACAAGATGAGCATGATGACCATCCAAGCGGTGCAAGATGCTTATCAAATGGCTCTAAAGGAAAAAGATAATTTGAGCTGAAAACAAGGTCAAAGAGGTCGAGGCAGAAGTAAAGCCAGGGGTAAATCAGTTGTCCAAGATAGAAGTCAGAAGCCTAAAGAAGATTGGAAGAAACCTCAACCTCAGATTGAGAGAGGTGGAATCTCACAGAAAGGGCAATATGTTGGACAGGGACGACAGTATGTTGATCAGAAAGGAGAGTATGTTGATAATAATATTTTTCCTCGTACCAGAGGTAGAGGAAGAGGAAGAGGTGGAGTAATAACATGCTTCACACGCGGAAAGGTTGGACACAAGTCTTATGAATGTCCAGACAAAAAGAGGGAAGGTGGAGAGGCTCACATTTCCGAAGCTCAAAGGCAGAATATTGAGGTAGAGGATGTTGAAGCCGGAAGATCGTTGATGATGCGAAAATCTTTTTTGACACCAGAAAAGGAGGTGGAGAGTTTAGTCCAAAGAAACAGATTTTTTCGGACTGCATGCAAAACCAAAGATAGGGTATGCAAAGTCATTGTGGACAGTGGTAGCACAGATAATCTCGTTTTAACAGAGATGGTAGAGAAACTGGAGCTGGAGACAATTGATCATCCAAGTCCATACAGAGTTTTGTGGCTACAAAAAGGACATCAGGTAACTGTCACTAAACAGTGTTTAGTTGAATTTAAGATAGGAGGATATAACGATAAGATACTTTGTGATGTCATTCGCATGAATGTTTGTCATTTATTGCTGGGTAGACCGTGGCAATATGACAGAAATGTGATTCATGATGGGAGGATGAACACATACACCCTAGAGAAGAATGGGAGAACTCACATGTTGCTTCCAATCAAAGATAAGGAGGTGAAACCTGAAGTAAGCAACATTGTACTTCTCATGAGTGGGAAGGAACTTCTTACAGAGGTTAAGAAGAAGGAGGAACCGCAATTCATTGTGGTCAGGAAGCCAAAAAAAAAATTAACCAACACAAGGGTAGATGATTTACCAGAAGAGGTTCAGGAACTGCTGGAAGAGTTCGCTGACATAGTAGTGGACGAACTACCTCGTTCATTGCCATCGATCATAAGTGTGAGTCATCACATTGATCTCATACCAGGAGCTAGTTTTCCAAACAAAGTCGCGTACAGATTGATGCCGCAGGAGAATGAAGAGGTCAAAAGACAAGTCCAGGATTTATTGGACAAAGGTTTGGTCAGGGAAAGCTTGAGTCTGTGTGTTGTTCCGACAATACTCAGTCCGAAGAAAGACGGAGGCTGGAGGATGTGTACTAACTCCAGGGTGATCAACAAGATAACCATCAGGTACAGATTTCCATTGCCAAGAATGGATGATCTGATGGATTGCTTGAGTGGAGCAAAATATTTTTCGAAGATTGATTTGAAAAGCAGTTATCACCAGATTCACATGAGAGAAGGTGATGAATGGAAGACAGCATTCAAAACCAATGAAGGGTTATACAAATGGATTATCATGTCGTTTGGTTTAACCAATGCGCCAAGTACTTTCATGAGATTGATGAATGAAGTCCTGAAGGATTTCATTAGAAAATTTGTTATCGTATATCTTGATGATATACTGATTTTCAGCAAAACAAAGGCAGAGCATCTGAAACATTTGGTTACAGTGATGTAGAGGTTACAGCAGGAGAAGTTGCTGATAAACATGAAGAAATCCTCATTCATGAAGATAGAGCTCATTTATTTGGGTTTTGTTATTTCTGCAGATAAGTTGAGGATGGATCTGGATAAGGTGGAGGTAATCAAGAATTGGTCGTCACCAAGGAATATCTTTGAGGTGAGAAGTTTTCACAGGTTGGCTAGTTTCTACTGAAAATTCATCAGGAATTTCAGTGGGATTAGTGCACTGATGATGGACACAGTGAAGAAGAGACACAAATTTTTTCACTGGACAGAAGAGGCTGAAAGGAGTTTAAATTTTTTGAAGAGGAAAATCACGGAGCAACCAATCCTGGTGTTACCTGATTTCCAAAAGACATTTCAAGTGAAATGTGATGCAAGTGGATTTGCAATAGGGGCAGTCTTGAGTCAAGAAGATGGGCCAATAGCATACTTCAACAAAAATATGAATGAAGCGAAAGTGAAATACTCCACTTATGACAAGGAATTCTATGTTATTATACAAGCATTGAAGAAATGGACACATTTCTTAATTCCTAAAGAGTTTGTCTTATACAGTGATAATCATGCATTGCAATTTGTGACTCAACAAGAGAAGTTGAATCAAAGACATGTAAAATGGGTTGAATATATGCAAAATTTCACTTTTGTGATTAAACATATTTCTGGTACTGCTAACAAAGTTGTTGATGCTTTGAGCAGGAAGTGTTTGCTATTGCAGGAGTTCAGAGTCAAAACATTGGGTTTTGATGATCTCAAGGAGATGTATAAAGCTGATCCATATTTTAAAGAGGCGTACGAAGCAACTGAGAATCCAATTCTCAGAGATAGAAGCCAATGGGCAGAATACATGATCCAGGAAGGATTACTGTTTAAAGGTAATCAGCTTTGCATTCCAAAATGCTCCATGAGAGAGAATTTGCTGAAGGAGAAACACAGTGGAGGATTAGTCGGGCACTTTGGTCATGAAAAGACATTCGCAAAGTTGAATGAGTCATATTTTTGGCCAGGAATGCGAGCAGACGTCAAAAGATTCGTGGACAGATGTAGAATTTGCCAGCATTCGAAAGGAAAGAGGCAGAATGTAGGATTTTATCAACCATTGCCCATACCTGAGAAGTCATGGGATGCAGTTAGCGTGGACTTCATATTGGAGTTGCCAAGAACACAAAGAGGGTTTGACTCAATCTTTGTGGTGGTGGATAGATTTTCCAAGATGGCACACTTCATTCCATGTCAGAAAACCAGTGATGCAACTCACATTGCGAATCTGTTTTTCAAGGAAGTCATTCGACTTCACAGCTTGCCAAGGAACATAGTTTCGGATCGAGACACTAAGTTCGTAGGAAACTTCTAGAGAACCTTATGGAAGAAGCTGGGAACAAACTTTTCGTTTAGTTTAGCTTATCATCCTCAGACGGATGGACAAACAGAAGCGGTGAACAGAAGTATGGGAGACTTGCTGAGAAGCTTGGTGACAGAACACCACAGCCAGTGGGATAACATATTACCACAGGCAAAGTTTTCTTATAACGACTCAGTTAAGAGAATCCCGGGGAAAAGTCCATTTCAGATTGTCTATGGCATACAACCGAGAGGAATTTTCGAGTTGAGGGATTCAGAACAGACTATGACTAGGAGTGTTATTGTAGAAGATTTCGCAGAGGCGATGAAGGAACTTCACAGCCGGGTGAAGGAGCGATTGCAACAATTGAGCCAGGAATATAAGCGAAGAGCAGATCAATGTAGGAGATAGCTTCAATTTGAAGTTGGTGATTTGATCCTTGCACATTTGAGAAAGGAAAGGTTCCCGAGAGGAACATATAATAAACTGAAAATGAAGAAAATCAGACCATGCAAGGTCTTGAAGAAATTTGGGGCGAATGCTTACAAAATTGAATTACCCGACGGGATCAGAATTTCTCCGATATTCAATATCTCATATTTGTACCCATATAAAGCTGAGGAAGCAGAAGCAGGAAATGAACAACCAGAGGTTCAGTGGCGAAAACAGATGCCAGTTGCAGAAAAGCCGTAGATGGAGCGCATACTGGACAAAAGGGTCAGCAAGAAGACCAAGCGAAATCAATACTTTGAGTATTTGGTCAAATGGAAGGGCCATCCAGTTGAAGATGCCTGCTGGAAGAACGAAGCAGAGATCTAGAGGCATGGACAAACTGTGTGTGAGCTCATGGACAGAAGCCCATGAAAAATTTCAAGTGAGGGAGTATGATGCAGGAGCATCTCAAGCGAGCCAGCGCAGAGATAAAAGACAACTGGAAAAGCACCCAGCGTAAATTTTGAAAATGACTTGAAACATTAATGAAGTCATCAAGTAGAGACACACTTGTATAATGTAAAAGGACCTTGAGCGATCCACTCTCGTCCATAGTAGATAGAAGGCATTTATAGTAGTTAATGAAGGTAGATAGAATTTAATTCTAGATTAGACAGTTTTAGAGCGCAAGAGGGAAACGGGATATAGACACCCTCATTGTGTATTGTAGGAATATTTATGCCAATTGAGAGCATAGAGCATAGAAGAGAAGAAGCATAGATTTGTGTAGATGAATTCCATGTACAGAAGTTCTGGATTAATACAAAAAAACTTTGATTTAGATTCATGGTGTTGTGATACTCTATATGTATGTATTGTTGAATCGTATGCTTATGAATGTTTTACTCTTTCTGTCATGCATTTTTTGTTTATGCTATGTGTGTATGATTTCTTGTTAAATGATTGAAATCTAAGAGAGAGAGAGGGTAAGGGAAATGAGTTTAAATTGTTTCTCTATCTGAGAAAGAGTTCTTGTAAGGAGTGCAGCTGAATTGTCTACAATGAGTGTGTTGACAAAGGGTTCAGAGGTTTGTCTCTGAAAGCTCGGATAAGATAGCTTTTGTTCTCATTCCCTCAGAAGTGCAGCTAGGCACAAGAGTCATGCAAGGAGTGCGTAGGCTGAGTAAAGTCTCAGAGTTTGCGAACCTGAGAAATTGTTGAAGGACTACTGCTGCAGGGAGTGCGCAGAGTTGAAGGACTTCAATTCTTTGAAATAATTGAATAATTTTCCACAAGTAATGTGTGCAGGAGTCTTATTCAAGACTCGGAGTTGGAAAAATCTCAGGAAGGAGAAAGCCTTCGAAATTGTCGAAGAGAAGCACAGGAAGTTTGTGCATTGGAGCATTGAGAAGGCATCGCAAGTTTGTGTCGTAGGCGGTTAAGTACTGTTGAAAAAAAACACTTTGGTAAAAAGTTGCAGAAGTCCTTGAGAAGGAAGATAAACGGAGGGTCAGAATTCTCCGTGGAGAATTTGTGAAGTCCCGTGAACCATCAGATCTCACGAAGGAGCGGGGAGTTACGGAGAGTGTTTTCAAAGGTTCAAGCTCAGGAGAGGCAGAGCCGTAGATTCAAGCCAACAAGGTCTGTTGGATTTACCTATGGATTTCCATTTCAGGGTTTTGTGGGTTGAAGTCCCGAAGTCTTTGCATCAAGATTCACGAAATTGCGAAGTTCAAAATCTCGATGGAATGAGGAGCTATTGAAAATTCAACCTTTCAAGCGCATCGGAGTTTCGATAATTTGGGTTTCGAGATTTCGGGTTTCGGGGGATGAGTTGCATGACATCGCAACTCCCGAAATCGTGATAAGGAGAAATCCAAAATTGACAAGGGAAAGGTTAAGTGTTGACTGTTTTCGGGTTTCGGGGATTTGAGAGACATGGCGCTTGACCACCAGATTCGTGAAATCGCGAAGTCTGATCTCCAGAAGTATAAAGGGGGGAAATTTCTCAAGGTTATTTGTGGGTGTAGATTTCCTAAAAGGGAAATAGAAGAGCAAATTGTTGAGAGCTCTTCGGGCCAGTGGAAGAGAAAATATCATGTGTGTGTGGACTTCCGACCAGCGGGTTGGGAGCGTTGTGTCAGTGTAGCTCCCTTTCCAAACTTGATCGAACTCTTATGAGGTTTTACCCACAAGAAGACTTGATCTCCAACCTCGTAACTATGGTCGACACGGTGTGCATCAGCATAGCTCTTATGTTGATCCTACCCTTCTTTAATCATTTGTCTTATTGTTTGCATTTTCTCTTCCATTTCTTAGATCGCTTATGGTCCCACCAAGACCCTATCCTCAAGTCGATCTCAACTCAAAGGCGTCTAACACGGTCGCCCCTAAAGAAACTCAAAAGGCGCCATCTTAATGGTGCTTTGGTAACTGTTGTTATAAGCGAATTCCACCAGTGGCAAGAATTCTTCCTAGTGCTTTTGTTGGTCCATCACGTACATGCTCAACATGTCCTCCAAGGTCTGGTTCGTTCGTTCGGTCTACCCGTCAGTCTCCGAGTGATACGCAGTACTGAAGTTAAGTTGGGTTCCCAAGGCCTCTTGGAAACTCATCCAAAATCGCCTCGTAAACACCGATCCTTGATCGGATATAATCCTCTTAGGCATGCCATGCAGCCTGACAATCTCACTAATGAACACCCTAGCTATGTCAGGTGCCTGATACGTTGTACGCATAGGAATAAAATGAGAACTCTTCGTCAAGGTGTCGACTACTACGAAAATCGAGTTGTGTCTCCTTGCCATCAGTGGCAACCCAACAATAAAATCCATCGAAATAACCTCAAATTTCGATTCTGGAAAAGCGTGTGGTTGTAGTAATCCTGCTGAATGTCTATGTTCAGCCTTTACCTGGTGAAATTCTAGGCATCTAGCCACATAGTTTACTATGCCTACATTCATTCCCTTCCAGAAGAATAAGGGTTTAAGGTTCTCCCTCATCTTCGTGACTCCCACGTGAGCCATGTAGACTGCTCTATGAGCCTCTCTTATGATCAATCTCCTCAACTCGTCATTCGGTGGTACGTAAATCCGATTTTTAAACCTCAATAATCTATCATCGTCAAACACAAATCCTTCAAATCTTGGTACCATCATTGTGTTTTGTTCGATAAAACCCTCGACCTCTTTGTACCAGTCATCATCACGTTGTAAAGTTAGAATATTTTCACATAGATTCGTCTAAAGAGGCAACATCGAAAATATGCGCGGTCTCCGACTCAATGCATCTGCCACTCATTTCACTATTCCTTTTACGTAAGTAATCTCGAAGTCGTACTCACTAAACAATTCCGACCAACATCGTTGTCGCACGTTCAGGTTGCTTTGTGTAAAGATATGTTGTAGTCCATAATGGTCTGTCTTTAGTTCAAATTTTCATCCAACAAGGTAGTGTCTCCAAACCTTCAAGGCATATACGATGGCTAACAACTCCAAATCATGTGTCGCGTAGTTCTCTTCATGCCTTCTCAGTTTCCTCGATATGTAAGCGATCACTCGACTGTCTTACATCAAGAATCTACCTAAGCCTTCCTTGGATGCATCAATGCATACCAAGAAATTTGTGTCCATGTCAGCGACCTTTAGTATTGGTGTTGTTCTCAACAACTCCTTGAGCCTCTGAAATGCTACCGCGCATTTCTCGGTCCAAACAAACTTCTTGTTCTTCTTCTGCAATTACGTGATCAGATTTGCTATCTTCGAAAATCTCTTGAAGAATCGTCGATAGTATCCTACTAAACCCATGAAGCTATGTACTTCTGGGACGTTCCTCGGTGCAGGCCATTCCATAATAGCCTCGACCTTGGTTGGATCCATGCCAATACCTTCGTTGGAGATGACATGCCCTAAGTAGTGAATCTTCGATTGATACAATGAGCATTTGTACAACTTCCCATACAATTTGTGCTCTCATAGACATTGTAGTACCAAGCGCAAGTGCTCGTCATGCTCCTACGTCATCCGAGAGTAAATCAAAATACTAAGGTTCTGGTCAGCGACGGTACCTGACGTCTCGAGCACAGTCAACTGGTGCTCTGTCTGGCGGTTATTCACCGATGCCTAAATCCGATGGGCCTTTCCCAAATCTCCCACGGTAGTGGGTCCAGCTGATCCACATGCTCTAGTCCTCTCCACTAGTTAGTTGCGTTGGTAGTGTGGCTCCCCGCACGTCCAACACCCCTTCTTCGGTCCAATACTCCTGGTACCCGAAGTAGAAGATGACAGCCCACCGGCCTAGAATCCTGGTATGTTCTGTTGAACAGGCCTAAATTGTTGTTGTTGCGGTCGATGTTGTTGTTGATGTTGTGTTCCCCGATAAGGTGTCCGCTGCTGAGGCATCGGTCGTCGAGGTGTAGTAAAAGTGGATCCCCTCTGGAAGCCACAATATCTTGGCGTGTTTCTGGCTGGTGTCTGATGTTGCTATGCACCAGATGACACCTGCCCTGCTGGTCTCGCTGGAGTCCTGCTTTGACCCCCGCTGATAAGCTCCTCCTATGCTATGAGGGCCTTCTAAATGGCATCGTACAAGATCTTAGGCATCAGAATCCTAACCTTTGCACGTATGCTTCCATTAAGGCCGAACACGAACCTGTTGACCTTAATTTTCTCAGTGTTAAGATGCGGAGCATACCAGAGTAGCTCCATAAAACGGGCCTCATACTTGGGAACCGTACGGCCACCCTGTTGTAAGGCGTTGAACTCGTTGAGTTGATGCTCAATGAATTCCTCTGATAGGTACCTCTCTCGGAACAGCTCCTCGAACAGTTCCCATGACACGCCTTCGACGGTCATGTTCAAATGTGGTAGGAGCGTCTTCCACCATAGAAGAGCGCTCCCCTTCAGTTGAAAGACAACCATGTGGACCTTCATGTTGGAGGTATAGTCGCGAAGTGCAAATCACATTACCATATTCTCCAGCCATGCCTTGGCAGTTGCGTTGTCTGGGGCACCAAAGAACTCGAGAAATTTGACCTTCTCGAGTTCACGATGAATGCTACCAATACCAACCGGAGCACGCGATGGACCCTCAGGGGGTGTCGATGCCCTGGCCTCATCTCTGTCCAAACGGCTGATCAGTGCCTCAGACATCCGCTGAAAAGACCTCATCAGCCCAAACACGTCACCCACCACTATCTATGCCTTCCTCACAACTTTTTCATCTCCCTAGGGGTTAGACCCCTCAAGCGTGGATGTTGCTAGAGGCGTCGCGCCTCCTCCCATAGCACCCCGTCATCTGCCTCCGCAACGTCCTCTAACCATGATTACCTGCATGAATACAAGTCAACTTAAATAGAAATTTATAATAAAATATCATATCAATGAAAGCCGTAGTGATCTCAGGTCGTGGGTTGAACCCGCTCTGATACAATATGTAACAACCCCAATGTTACGACTACAAGCGAAGCAGAAGTGAAAGAAAAAATTTAATTTTTTTCTTTTTGGCAAGAAGGCGACGATGACAGCAGTTAACCACACAATTGACGATGAACACAAGCACGCAATCCAGGCAATAGGCTACTATGACTCCACACACTGGCACAAGAGCAACTGGGCGAAACGTGCGTAGACAACAAGGAGAAAAGACTACCTGCCCGACACAATCACGATCATGCCTACAAGCTAAGGGAAAACATCCCCATCCTGACATAATGTCCTTGATGAACAAATATTAGTACCTCAAGGCACGCGAACCCCACGCCTGAAGGCATTCAACCCATGCGCCAAAAGAAAATTTACAACGCTCGACAACACTCACGCAGAACGCCCCGACTCCAGCCAATTTCTCATTTGCCTCTATCCAATAGGGTGCACCATGATCCCCTCCTTAGGAATCATGTCATCCCCAAGCAATAGACGCACCAATAACCTTGGCACGGCACATCCTATCTGGACTAAGGACTCTAGAAGAAAAATCCAATGCGCTATGAGACGAATACTGACAAGAACACTATGCCCATACCCCAACAACAGGTCGACGAGACGCAGGAAGACAACATCAAGGAAAAGCGCAAGCCAAACATGACCACGTCCACAACCCAACCATTTATCAAGCCTAAATTGGTCGGTATTTACAATCTAATTTAGCGTTAATTATATATCTAATTTATTCAGTCTAAATTACCAAAGTCACTATTTTAAAAACCTGACTTAACATGAAATACAATTCTAATTTAGCGAGTCTACATTACCAATTTAGACCATAACTAAATACAAATTAACATCATCACATATCTAAATTTTAGCAAGTATGATCTACCATTAGTTAATAATTTTCAGTTCTTATTTAACATTAAATAAAAATCAATCTAGCAAATCAAATCAATCAACACTAAAACTATAACAACAATTCCAATCTAAAATGACAAGTCTAGTTTAAGTTCATCTAAAGTCTATCTATTCATTAAAAATTTGTCTAAGCATATTAAAGGTTGTTGTGTTTAACTAAATGTGGTTAATAAACTATCGGCAACCTTTTCTAGTAAAAATTTGACTCAAATTATTTTTAAGTAAAAAGTATTTTTATTTCTATATTGTCACCCAAGGACAAATCTGGCTATGCCAAAAGCATAAGGCAATGGAATTGTCACAGGCATTCATCCAAGGCTAAATATGACATCGTCGAATCTATATCACAAAGGCTAGATAAGATATTACACAAAAACGTTGTTAGACCACAATCTTTGTCATAAGTAATTGAAAATGCTCTCCCACTAAATGATGTGGGTGTCAACAAGGTAGGCAAGAATGCTGAGTAAAATAATTGTTGTCCAAAATTAAATTGCTATCCATCAAGCCGCTAGGTAACAGGCATAATATTAGGGGAAAAGTAAGGCTAAGAAAACTAGATAGAAGCGTAGTTAAAGCTCAGTGGCTACATCAACTAGCCATCAAAGAAAGGATACAACGCAGGCAAGGATGTCTCCCCTAAAATTTCGTTGTAAGAAGACAAGCCAGGTCGCGGATTTACGCAATTTAATTTGCCTGAAGGGAGACATGAGGTAACTAACTGATGTGTGAATTAACTCACAGTAAAGGGTAATCTCAAAAAATTTTCTTAGTAGAGCAATGTACACCGTAAAAAGGGAAAAGAATTGTTGTCTTAGAGGAAATGGAATCGACGCCTTGCATGGATTTAAGAGGAAAATAAAAACGTCTTCTAACCAACGAATTAGTTGCCAGGGGTTTGTGGTTTTAAGCCATGAAGTCCAGGGGTGGAGGCTGGGTATTTGCCCACAAAATTGAGGTGGAGAAACATCACTAGTAAGGGAACACGGATTTAGCTGGGTGAACGTCACGGAGTAAATACAAAAATGACAGTTACAAATTCGTTGTCCAAAGATCGCTAAGTAGTAATCCCAGTAGAGTGAATTCGCCGAGAAAAATGTTTAAAATGTAGAGTGAAATATCCAGTAAACAAATAAAACGCAGAGTTAACAAAATGCATGGTTGAGTGCCTTGAGTCGCAAGGAATAATTCCCATAACACATCAAATTCTCAGTTACAAATCGCAGAGGTAAGGGGGTCATGAAAGATGAGTTTAAAAATCAATAAATCTATTGAGGTTATATCAGTCCAATAATTTAATTCGATGAGTTATATCCTTATAAAAACTCCATCTAAGACCATAAATAAAGTTCGTTTTAATCAATTACATCGGTTGTCAAAACAAAAAGCAAGTAGTGGTCGAGTGCCTAGCAATCTAAACAAGCTGACCAGAAATAAAAGAAAATAGTTGGAAAAAATTCGCTCACAAATCAACGAAAGGTAGCTGAGGAGGTGGCAATCTCCAGGCAAACAACAAATAGCAGTCTTAATCAAGCGATGAGTGCAATCTTAACTAGAGGTGAAAAACGCAGTCACAATCGTCTTCAAAGTAGAATGCAGAGGTAAATAAACCAGTAAAACTCTGGAAAGATACAAATGCAGAGTTAAAAAAAAAATTGCCATCAATCAATAAATTGTAGGGTTAAATATTCACATCAAGGCGCAAGACCAACAATCAGCCAAGGACAAACAACAGAGGTATATGGCTGACAAGAACATCCTTCACTCATCATCCACGCACAGAAAAGCAGGGCGTTGAGATCCATAGGTTTATTAACGCCGAAGTGACAACCGTAGATCAGGCTCCTGGTCGATTGCTCAGGTGTGGACTGATGAGCTAGGGACGAAGGAAAAAATAAACCGCAATAATCACAATCAATGAACCACAAGACGGTCAAGACATGCAGGGATCGACGGCTATGGGACATCAATCAACATCAAGCTAAGGCTATGGGGAAATTTTAGTCATCAACTAGAATTCTAATACTATTATATTATTTACTTGATTAAGCATACATAACTGAAAGCATAAATCATATTAATGATCTACCACGCAGAAATAAAGGAAGTGTATCATTGCCCAATCGTCTGCCCTGAGTTGATGTCCCGTGTGCTCCATGCAACTCCTTCTTGCCGACCAATAAGACTTCACCGGTACCTCCTAGCCAACGCTAGGGGTACTCTTCTTCCCCCTTAGCCCCCTGAGCTGCAAAGGGGCCATGCACACTAACCAGAGAATCAACTAGCTCCCAGCTCACCTCGCAAGGCCGAGCTACCACTCCTCACCGAGTTGGGTATCCCAACTCCCACAAGCTAAGTCATTCAAGTATAAATTTTTGCAGCGTAACGTTACGCAAGCATAAGAGATCCATCATCCTTCTCCTCCCTCCATTATATAGAGTTTTGAGTCCCTTACTTTCCCAAAATCCCATTTAATTTGATGTTTAATTACTTTAATTCATAAAAATCCTCCCCGTACATGTGTCACCCATCCCCTTCATTCCTTCATAAATTAATTTCATTAATTAATTAATTACCCTTATTTCCCTCACTCACCTAAAGGCACTCCTAGAATCGCTCCTAGGTGTCCCCATATCCCTTTACAAGTTTTAATGACTTTCCCCCTTATTAATTTATTAGTTGAGTTTAAATTAGAAAGTTCTTAAATGCTAGATACCTTACTAAGTTAGACTATCTGCTTTTTCCTTGTGTTTCCCCCTTTCTTTTTATGTTTCCCGCTTTTTCCTAGTTTCCTAATTATTTCAGAATTAAACTCAAAAAGGCATGTGCAAAAGCTTACCCTTTTTCCCTTTCTCCTTTTTTTTTTATAATAAATTTTAATTAGCATAAAATAGTAGAACAATTATTTCCCCTTTTTAAATTTTATCCCAAAAGATTTTTATAAATCAATTTAATTGCTTACCCCCTTCTTGTCACAAGATTAA
>ML848169.1:0-20209 GCA_009831015.1 Picea engelmannii | reverse complement strand
TTATCCATAATTCTTATGACCCCTAACATCTATAACTTACCAACCACTATAACCCCAATACATAATGCATATAAATCCTATAATCCATAATCCATTTATCTCTAAATATTTAAAATATTTAAATATTGTAAGCTCTAATAACTTTAACCTATATATTCCCTATCCCTTAAAACCCATTTCCTCTTAATCATATCCACTATAAACCATATATTCTAAGAATCCTATAGTACATATAACCCGTATACCCCAAAATTGTATAACCCCTATAATGTCTATCACCTCTAACCATTTACCTATATACTCTCTATCTCATAAATCCTTTCACCACCAACCTAGATAATCATTTTAACACTAACCCTTATTGATACAATCCTTTTAACCCTTACTAATACAATCCATTTCTCCTAACCCATCTAATACATATAGCCTCTATATCTTTTACCACATCTCCACTAACTCTATCAGTTGTCACTTGTAACTCATAATACATGATCCTATAAACCCTAGGCCATATAACCATTTTAACCCTTAAACCTTATTACCCCTGATACTTATCCCTTCCAAACCATAATTGCTAAATCTTATAACCAGTAATCCTTATAACTTATAACCCTTAACATTGATAGCCATAACCCCCAACCCCTTTAACACTAATCAATATAAACTCCTTCTCTTAACTCATATCTTTATAACCCTAAATCCATTTAAAACCTAACCCAACACTAAGCCCTTACACATATGACTTCTAACCCTAACCCTCCACCCATATGTACCATTACATCAATATCACCTAATTGTTAACATTTATAACCCGTATGCGTCCTAACATATACACTGTCTAATTCATTTAACAAATATCACCCCTACCCCCTAACCATAACCCATGTAACCATTAAAACTTTAACCTCTACTCGTTATAATCCCTATAACCATAACACCTCACCTTTATCTTAGCTATTATAACCCCTTACTCCCAAATACCCTAAACCCTAGTACATATCCCCAATAGCTCCTAAATATTAATATGTATAATCATTAACCCTTAACACCTATATTCATAATTCATAATTATGACCTATAACTTGTTCCCCTACAACCTTATAACCCTTAATTGTTATAAAATGTAATAGTTATAACCCATATCACTCTTATATTATATTTCCTCATATATAACTCTTATCTCTTACAACCCTTAACCCCTATAAAATGATCACATGTAATACCACAACCCTTGATAATATTATCAACAATATTATCCATAATTCTTATGACCCCTAATGCCTATAACTTACCAATCACTATAACCCCAACACATAACGCATGAAAATCTTATAATCCATCATCCATTTAGCTCTAAATATTTAGAACATTTAAATGTTGTAACTTCTAATAACTTTGACCTATATATTCCATATCCCTCCTTAAAATCCATTGCCTCTTTATCATATCCACTATAAACCATATATTCCAAAACTCCTATAATACATATAACGCTTATACCCCAAACTTGTATAACCCCTATCACCAATAACCCCTATAATTTTTATCACCTATAACCCTTTACCTATATACTATCTAACTCGTAAAACATTTCACCACCAACCTAGATAACCATTTTAACCCGAAATACACCTATAACCTCAATTAACTCCTAACTCATTTAAATGCTAAGAACTATGCAAAATCAACTTTAATTTCTAACCCTTTTAATTAATATAATAATAATAATAACAATCTAATTTTAATGCCACGACCAAGGCACACACCAAATTGGTGTATGACACCCCTTGTTTGTGGGACAAGGGACCCCTTTTCCCAACAATTTGACTGGTAAAGTCTATGGAGGTATGCATACCCTATCCCCCTCTAGATTTGAAGTTGTGACCTCTTAGGAGGAAACAAATGTTCTTGACCATTAGGCCCACTCAAGATGTAACCCTTATAACCTCCAAATAATCAACCCATATAACTATTAATTCCTAACCCTTATCCCATAATACCTAAATTCTCAAACCCCTAACCATTATAACACTTAACCATTACAAACCTTAATAAATTGGATCACTGATCTTTGAACTCTGATAATACATATAAGCTAAAATCAATAATATAATCATTAACTCCTACAACATTATTACCCTATAATTTCTAACCCCTAAAACCATTGTAGCCTAACTAGAATAACCCCTTATACCTAACCCAAAACTTATATCCTCTATCTACAAACCCATATGATGCAGACCCCCGACCCTCAGGCCGAGATCTATGCAAGATCTTCTCTAAACCATGAAAAGAGTTAAGAAAAACCCTTGATTAAGACTGCGAAGGATTTTCGGGTCTCATGAGTTCGACGCTCTCAACACAATGCCACCTCTCTCTTTAACAGTCGAGGTGCGAAGCTCCGAATGGGCGTAAAGGATAAGTCCCCTCACTTCAGCCCCTTGGAAAAGTGACCAATACCAAGGCTTTAGCACAAGCTCCTTTCGTGAATTGTGATCTCGTGAGTTGGAGAGTCAAAGACTCTTGACTCCTCTTGCTCCAAATCTCTGATACCCAAGATGCGATACAGGTATGGATCCTCCTCGTTAGTGCCTTTACAAGTGACCACCAGCTAGAGATTAACTCTAGCACCTCTTGAAAATCATGACTTCGTGAGTTGGAGTGCTGAACGCTTGGGCTCCTCCCTTGCAAATCCACGAAACATGATAAGTCAACAAGGTGTTGACTCCTCCATAGTGATGCCTGTACGCCACTTGTCACCCACTTTGACCTTTTTTTACACGTTGTATGTTTGCGCCACCTGTCAACCACATGGTCTCCACTTACGAGATGTGAGACCTGTCCGCACGAGCCCTCGACACTCGGCACTTCGTGACTCGAGACTTGGAGCGACCAAGAATTTGGCATGTCCTCCAAACTCATGAACCCTGAATACACAAAATGATCCAATGGCATGGGGTAAGTCACAATCAACGACCAAGATTAAATCTCGGCCTTCTCTCTTTCGAGATTTTGGCGAGGTATTCACCTCCAAATCCTCGATAACCAAATCCTCGGTGCCTTCCAAATCTCTGCCATGCATCGCTATAGATCCAACGACAGTTGTTTCTACTCCTCCTGAGCCTACGCTTCTTCCCTTCCCTTGGAATATTTCTAACACTTGAAGGTATCATCCTTCGATTCTCTCTTGTGAGCCTGGTTCCTTTGGGTCACCTCTACGTTATGAAAACACTTTCCCTCCAGAGCTTTGTCAACTCAAAAACCTCAAAGGTTTCCTAACCTTCTACTCCTTTCTGCTATTTCTCTATGTGCAAAGGCATTGTTCCTCCTAAGATTCACTCACTCTGAAACCTCGAAAAGGTTTCTCTACCTCTGCACTCCTTCGAGGATTCCTGCACACAAATTTGCTATCCATCCTGAGCTTTGCCTACTCAAATATCTAAGGAACTCAGCCCTTATATTGTCCTCCAAAGGGGAATTTTATGCCCTCCTAGAAATCTCGCGCTCAAGCACTCCTTACTGAGCTATAGAGCGTTCGACAGCTCTGGAGTATCTTCCTTTGATACTCCTCTCCTCGAACTCGATAGAGATTTCTCTTGGGTGCACTCATGCACTCACTCGACACCCTCCTAGAAAAATCTATAGAGTTCTCAGAAATTCTATAAGTGTCTTCTCTTCCGACACTCTTCTTTTCACAGAACTCGAAATAGAGTTCTCCTCATGCACTCCTTCCACTTGCTCGATGCCCTCCTGGCAGAGCTTCATAGAATTCATAGAGATTTTGTCTTCTCTCTGTTCCCTTCTCTGCATAGTCTTACCTCCAAGGTATTCAACAACTTTGAGGATTTTTCCTAAGTCAATGACCTCCATTGGTGTGCCCTCCTAGCACGTCTTTGCTTGGAATTTTGCAGAATTCAGAAATGCACTCCTGCACTGGCTTACAGAGACTACAGTACTCTGTCATGCAAATCCTTTGCATGAAGCCACAAAGAACCCAGACCTAGAATTAAAGAACTCACAGATAGATAGAGAAGTCTATCTATCACCTGCAAATATAAACTAACATACATCTACAACATATAATGAACACATACATAGAATTCATGAAAGACACATAAACACATAGAAACAAACACATAAACACATAAACACATAAACACATAAACACATAGAATATCTGTTTACAATGGGTATGAGCTCAAACTGCAACAGAGTCTCTACTTTCCTCTCTTCCTCTTTTTTTTTCATGCTAGATCAATTCAATATGCTAAGATCTTTTTACAAAGAGGGTATCCTCGAGTTCTTCCCTCCAAGCTACCTACTCTCATAAATTACAATGAATTACATTCAATGGGCCATCTAATCCGAATTGGATCTAGATCCCCATTAACCTATCAGCCATTAAATGTGACCCTATATACTACATGCATAAAGGCATATGTGTGGCTCTTCAGCCTTACAAGATTTGTTACAAATTTTAAAATGAGAGGGTTGATGCCTCTCGCCTCTATTGAATGTGCACTGAATGTGTCACCTAGATGGTGTGTTGTTGGATTGGAGTGATGTTCCTGCATCATACTCCACTTCTAAAAAAAAATCATCAGCTCCTGCTCATGAGCTCCTGCTCATGAGCTCCTGCTCATGAGCTCCTACTTATGAGCTCCTGCTCATGAGCTCCTGCTTATGAGCTCCTGCTCATGAGCTCCTTCTTATGAGCTCCTGCTCATGAGCTTCCCAGCTATGCTGTTTAAATCCACCTGGATCCAAAACAGTTCTCAAGATTTGTCCATCCACTCCATCACCTTGTTGCTACTGCTACTGCTTCCCTGCTACTATGGCAGGCTTCCTTCCGCTCATCTTCTCCTTGCTATCAGATTCTGCAGCTGACCTCAACATCAACCTTCTGATTCCCTCAATTACCTCATTGAGCTACTCCATTGGCTGGCTCTCTTTATGGAGTCTTCTCAATTGCACTTCTTCCTCATTAGTGGGTAGATCTACTCGATCCCTCTTGCAATTTTCTCCACCTTTTGTGGCCTTAACTTGCCACTTTGCTGCAAAATTAGTTTCGCAGTCTCTCCATTGAGTTGTTTCTCAACTTCTTCTTTTGACAGTTTTGTCTCTTCCATTTCTCCTTGAGCTGGTTCAACTCTAGCCTCCTTCAGCTGCTCCCCAGAGTGGAATTCTACTTCACCTTTTGCTGCACACCTCAGCGCTGCAGTCATCATTTTTTCAGCTCCCTGGCTAAAATTTCTGAGCAATTCCTTTGAATGATCCTCTGTTAACATCATGATTGTCTCCTTGCAGCTGTGTTTCGGTTCTGGATGGTCTAACCAATCTTCCAACATCCTCAATTCCATCTCCCATAGGGTGAGAGACTCATCTGCGTGCTCCTCTTCTGATGGGGAAGATTTTGATGTCTGCTCCATTTCTTTTTTCTCTTTAACAACCAGAGTTGGTTGTCCTTCTATTATTGTTGCATATGTAACACAGGCTTCGGCCTCAATAGGGTTGTATGGAAGGAATACCTCTATCCCTCCATTGATCAGAAAATGTGTCTGATCCTTCTCCATCATCTCTCCTTGCTTATATGAACTCACCTTTGAGCTCATATTCTCTCCCTTGACCACTTGGAAATATGGGATTTCTTCTCTACCCACCTAGTAGTCTATGAGATCCCCTACTGATCCCATCTCATTGCCCACCTGGAAAATTGAAGGTTCCTTGCTACTCACCTAGCAGTCTCTGAGATCTTCCAGTGATCTCTTCTCCTCATCATCTCATGTGAACCACTTCTTCTATGTCTCTGAGGATTTCAACATTCCTCATCCATCTCCTTAATAGTCTTCATTGTCCTTTGGCCAACAATCTCTTGACTGGCCACCTTGCTTTCCTCCTCAGAGGCCATTCATACACCCAATGTGTCTTTGCATCCTGCTGCACCTGAAATGCAAGCTCTTCCATCCTCACTCTCAACTCAGCGAGTTCTCTATCCATTTAAGCTTTTATCTGCTTCTGGTGGTCCTTATTTCCACTATCTCCATGGCCTTCAATAGCCATTTTCATCTTCAATCTTCCCTCCTGGAAAATATGTTGTTGTCACTCTGTGACCATGAGTGTTTCCAACCTTCCCTTACAGCTTACTTGGTTGTCTAATGACTGTTGCACATATGCAAACAATCATTTCAGAGCACCCATACTCTGTCATGCTTCACCTGCAACATACAGAAGAAACCTTGTTCCTTTCATTGAGTTGTTCCCTTGTTTACGCTGCCTCCCTCTGCCTGAAATATACAAACAAAAGTGCCTCTGATACCACAATTGTGCATATCAAACTTCTCTTTTTTCTCGAGCTCCATCTGTCCACAATATACAGACAGGAATCAAGCTCTGATACCACAATTGTGCATATCATACTTCTCTTTTTTCTCGGGCTCCCTCTCTCTGCATTAAATAGACATGAATCAAGCTCTAATACCAAAACTATGCGTATCAGACTTCTCTTTTTTCTCGGGCTCCCTCTGTCTGCAATATACAGACATGAATCAATATTTAATACCACAACTGATGTAGACCCCTAACCCTTGGGCCAATATCCATGCAGGATCTTCTCTAAACCATGACAAGAGTTAAGAAAAACCCTTGATTAAAACCACGAAGGATTTTCGGGTCTCGTGAGTTCGACGCTCTCAACACAATGCCACCGCTCTCTTTAACAACCGAGGTGTGAATCTCTAAATGGGAGTAAAGGATAATCCCCCTCTCTTCATCCCCTTGGAAAAGTGACCACGACCAAGGCCTTAACGCAAGATCCTTTCGTGACTCGCAATCTCGTGAGTTGGAGAGTCGAAGACTCTCAACTCCTCTTGCTCCAAATCTATGATACCTGACATGCGATACGGGTATGGATCCTCCTCGTTTGTGCCTTTACAAGTGACCACCAACTAGATCTTAACTCTAGAACGTCTCGCAACTCGTGACTTCGTGAGTTGGAGTGCTCAATGCTCGGGCTCCTCCCTTGCGAATCCCCGAAACGTGATAAGTCAACAGGGTGTTGACTCCTCCACAGTGACACGTGTATGCCACTTGTCACCCAATTCGACCTTTTTTAGTGCGTTGTATGTTTGCTCCACCTGTCAACCACATGGTCTCCTCTTACAGGATGTGCCACCTGTCTACACGAGCCCTCGACGCTCGACACTTTGTGACTCGGGACTTGGAGTGACCAAGAATTTGGTCAGTCCTCCAAACTCATGAACCCCAAATACACAAAATGATCCAATGGCATGGGCTGAGCCACAATCAATGACCAAGATTAAATCTCGGCTTTCTGTATTTCGAGATTTTGGTGGGGTCTTCACCTCCAAATCCTCGATAACCAAATCCCTAGTGGCTTCCATATCTCTACCACGCATCGTTCCAACTCCAACGACAGTTGTTGCTCCTCCTCCTGAGCCTGCGCTTTTCCCCTTCCCTTAGAAGATTTTCGACACTTGAAGGTATCGGCCATCGATTCTCTCTTCTGATCCCAGTTCCTTTGGGTTTCATCTGCATTATGGAAATGCTTCCCCTCCTGATCTTTGTCAACTCAAAAACCTCAAAGGTTTCTCGACCTTTTGATCCTTTCTGCTATTTCTCTATGCACAAAGGCACTGTTCCTCCTGAGTTTCACTCACTATGAAACCTCGAAAAGGTTTCTCTACCTCTGCACTCCTTGCAGGATTCCTGCACACAACTGTGCTATCCATCCTGAGCTTTTCCTGCTCGAATCTCTGAGGAACTCGGCCCTTGTATTTCCCTCCAAAGGGAAATTTTATGCCCTCCTGGAAATCTCACTCTCAAGCACTCCTTTCTGAGCTATAAAGCATTCAACAGCTCTGTGAGTATCTTCATTTGATACTCCTCTCCTCGAACTTAACAGAGAGTTCTCTTGGGTGCACTCATGCACTCGCTTGATGCCCTCCTAGAAGATCTCTACAGATTTCTCAAAAATTCTATAAGTTTATTCTCCTCCGACACTCTCCTTTTCATAGAACTCGAAATAGAGTTCTCCTTGTGAACTCCTTGCACTCACTCGATGCCCTCCTGGCAGAGCTTCACAAAATTCAAAGCGATTTTGTCTTCTCTCTATTCCCTCCTCTGCACAGTCTTACCTCCAAGGTATTCAACAACCTTGAGGATTCTCCCTAAATCAATGACCTATGTTGGTGTGCCCTCCTCGCACGTCTTTGTCTGGAATTCCGCAGAACTTAGAAATGCACTCTTGTACTAGCTTACAAATACCGCGGTACTTTGTCATGCAAATCCTTTGCATGAAGCCACAAAGAACACAGACCTGGAATCAAAGAACTCACATATAGATAGAGAAGTATATATATCACCTGCAAATGTAAACTAACATACATCTACAACATATAATGAACACATACATAGAATTCATGAAAGACACATAAACACATAGAAACAAATATGCAGAAAAAACTTCTTTGTATTATCTTAGAATATATGTTAACAATGGGTATGATCTCGGATTGCAACAAAGTCCCGACTCTCCTCTCTTCCCCTCTCTTTTTTTCATGCTATCTCAATTCAAGATGCTAAGATCTTTTTACAAAGAGGGGCTCCTAAGGCTCTTCCCTCCAAGCTACCTACTCTCATAAATTACAATGAATTACATTCAATGGGCCATCTAATCTGAATTGGATCTAGATTCCCATCAACCTATGAGCCATTGAAGGCGACCCTATCTACTACATGCACAAAGGCATCTGTGCAACTCTTCGGCCTTACAACAGTTATTACAAATTTGAAAATGAGAGGGATGACGCCTCTCACCTCTATTGAATGCGCGTTGAATGTGTTGCCTAGCTGGCATGTTGTTGGATTGGAGCGATGCTCCTCCATGACCATACAAACAATTTACTTCTATAACATGTCACTCTTAATCCATATAATAATACACCCCTAATACATATCAATATATATCTCTAACCCTTGAACCTTATTACTCCAAATATGTAACTCTTAAACCATAACCATTATCGCTTGTAACCCTTATCCTTAGATCTTCTTATCTTGAACACCTAACCCCTACAACCATAACCATTACCCCTCGTATCCCCTTATGTAACCTATAACACCTAAGCCATATAACCGTTATTTCTCATACTTATACCATTAACCAATATCAATCACTAATATAACCTTTAATCATTATAAACTCTAACGCTTATGACCATGAATCCATAACCGATAACACCCTAACCCTTAATTGCTAACACTTATAAAACCTAATATTTAATACATATATAAGATTAACCCATTTTACATATGACACTTAACCCTAATAATCCCTTATTCCATAATTGTATAACCAATAACCTCTATAATTTGTCCCACCCAACCCCTAATATATAATCCATTTAAATTTTATCATCACCAACCACAATGGCCCAAAATATAAGCAATACAAATTATAGCCACTAATTCCTATAACCCCTAACCCTTTTCATCCATTAAACCCTATTACCCATAATATTTAAGACCCATAACACTTAACATATATAAATCCTATCATTTATCTGTCATTCCACCTTTAGCTACTAAATCCTATATCCCTTCATATGCATAAAATTGAATCCCTTCAATTCATTTACCCCTTAACTTTGAAAACCTCTAATACTTAACCTCTAAATTTTATAACCCTTCATCATATAATCATAACTCGTATAACCACTATCATCTATAACCTCTAATATAACTCCTATAGTATATAACTCTTTATAGCTTGTGATTCCTAACCCTTGTAACCGTTGAAACTAACTATTATATCTCATCTTTCCTCTATACACCATAAATTCTATAACCCTTATACCTTAAAATTCATAATGACTAATCCTTATAATCCCTTACTCCTTACACTTATCACTCCCAAGTCTTAACCCATATAACCCATATAGTCTCTATACTATTATAAAATATCTCTAACAAACTCTATAAGTTGTCACCTATAACCTACAATACATAAGATTATAAACCCTAAACCCTAAACCCTATAATGATTATAACACTTAAACCTTATTACTCATAATTAGTATCCCTTCCAAATGATAATTGCTAGCTCTTATAACCCATGTAACCCTTAAAAGTTTAACCTCTACTCTTTATAATCCCTATAACCATAACACCTCACCTTTATCTTAGCTATTATAACCCCTTACTCCCAAATCTCCCTAGTCCCTTAACCCCTAGTATGTATCCCCTATAGCTCCTAAATATTAGTATGTATAATCATTAGCCCTTAACACCTATATTCATAATTCGTAATTATCACCTATAACTTGTTCCCCTACAACCTTATAACCCTTAATTGTTATAAACTATAATAGTTATAACCTATATCACTCTTATCTTCTATTTCCTCATATATAACTCTTATCTCTTACAGCCCTTAACCCTTATACAATGATCACATGTAATAACACAACCCTTAATAATATTATCAACAATATTATCCATAATTCTTATGACCCCTAATGCCTATAACTTAGCAACCACTATAACCCCAACAAACAACGCATGTAAATCCTATAATCCATCATCCATTTAGCTCTAAATATTTAGAACATTTAAAGCTTGTAACTTCTAATAACTTTAACCTATATATTCCATATCCCTACTTAAAATCCATTGCCTCTTTATCATATCCACTATATACCATATATTCTAAAAATCTTATAATACATATAACTCTTATACCTCAAACTTGTATAACCCCTATCACCAATAACCCCTATAATTTTTATCAACTATAACCCTTTACCTGTATACTCTCTAACTCATAAAACCTTTCACCGCCAACCTAGATAACCATTTTAACCAGAAATACACCTATAACCTCAATTAGCTCCTAACTCATTTAAATTCTAAGAACTATGAAAAATAAACTTTGATTTCTACCCCTTTTAATTAATATTATAATAATAATATTAATCTATGTTTAATGTCACGACCAATCCAGACACCAAATTAGTGTATGAGACCCCCTTGTTTGTGGGACAAGGAATCCCTCTGCCCATCGATTTGGTTGGTAAAGTCTATGGAGGTATGCATACCCTAGCCCCCTCTAGATTTGAACTTGTGACCTCTTAGGAGGAAACATATGTTATTAACCATTAGGCTCACTCAAGATGTAACCCCTATAACCTCCAAATACCTAACGCATATAAATATTAATTCCCAACCCTTATCCCATAATCCCTAAATTCTTGAACCCCTAACCCTTATAACACTTAACCATTGCAAACCTTAATACATTGGATCACTAATCTTTGAACTCTGATAATACATATTAGTTGAAAACCCTAATATAATCACTAACTCCTGCAACATGATTACCCTGTAATGTCTAACCCCTAAAACCATTGTAGCCTAACCACAATAACCCCTTATACCTAACCCAAAACATATATCCTCTATTGATCCAGGTGGATATTGGTGGCCACCCACCTATTCCAACTGGCTACTCTTGTTCGTTTTTTATTCAACACGTTCTTCTGTACTTCTTTGTAGTTGTGGGTTATACACTTTTGGGGTTGTCTGAAGCCCTACACATATTCCAGGTGGATACCGGTGGCCTCTCACCTAATCCAATTGGATTATTTTGTATGTTTTCATGTCATCACATCTCGTTGTACTTCCAGGGCCATTTTAGAGCCCTAAACATTGCTTTTTTGGCTCGCCACAGTCAAAATGTAGATGGAGTCATATTTTGATGGCGTAATGTGTATTTCTACGAAATACCTAAAAAGGAGGTCATATGCAAAATTTATGACCCTAGGAAGTTGAGGTACTAACTTACCCATAGGGGCCCACATAACTTTTGACATTTCACCTCCTAGGGTTAGGTTTTTGGATGTCTAGAGTTTTGGCATTCATGAGTAATATCAAAAAGGCCTCTGGAGCCTCATTGTAATCATTATGTTGATACAGATGCGCGTAGCAGACACATATCTTCTGAGATATAGCTACCACCATTCGAGCAAGTGTTTCAGTTCTGTCGTTTTACAATTTCAAAATTTCATGTATTTAATAGAAGATATTGTTCACTGGATATATGTGTTGTTATTCATATCTCTGTATTTATTGTATTTTGTATGTTAATCAGTTCGTTACGCTCCTAAATTTGGATCGGTGGTATCATAGCGGTCTTCTCTTGATTTATTTTTCTTCGTGCATGTCCCCGACAAGATCTGGGTACAAGAAGTTGGGACTTGAACCAATCGAGTCGTTGCAAGATCAGTCACGCCGATCCTGAAAAAAAACCACGGGGGATGAAAATAAATATGATGGAGCATGAGATCCTATTAAAATGTTGCTCAAGGAATACCTTGCATGATAAAGGAACAAAATGATGGACAACTTTGCGCAGATCCTTCGACGGATTCCCAGAGGAGAAGCATCTTCATTAAGCGTCCATGCAACCCCCTTCAAGGTACATGTAAATTTTGATATTCCATTATTTGAAGGACTGATAGATGCAAATGTTGTAGGTAAATGGTTGAATCTGCTCGAACGGTATTTTTCGGTCCACAATTTCTCCGATAGGGAAAAGATTACTTTTTCACTCCTCAAGGTCGTCCAACATGTTAAGGACTGGTGGGATACTTACTCTAAGAAAAGGGCCATAGAGGAATATGAAATATTTGTGTTTTCCCCTACACAGGATTCCTTTCAGGATGTCATTAAAGAACAATACTACCATGTTGGAAGCTACGAGGACCAGTACACTAGATGGACCACCCTGCATCAAGAAAGGGACCAGAAAGTACCATATTCACCAATAATTTCCATACCTTGCGCACCAAATTGGGTATCAAAGACTTTGAGAGAAATTTGGTTCTCAGATATTGCAGTTTTTTTCATAGATACATTCAAACAGAAATGGAGTTTATGGACATCGCCTCATTGGGCACGACTTGTAGATATGATGTCAAGATCGAGCAAAAATTTAAGAAAAAGAGGAGAGAGTTTGGATCTACAAACTCCTCACAGATGAAGCAGGGAAAAGGAGGCCCCAACCCACACAGCAAGGGACTGAGCCAAGATGGCCACTCTTAGGAAAACCATTCCAAGCCGCAACACAAGAAGGGAAATGAGAAAATGAATAAGGACATGGGAAAGTGGTGTGAGTACCATAAAATCCCTTGGCACAACACTGAAGAATGTCACTCCAAGCAGTGACTCGTGGCCGAGCTAAAGGCTTCCGAGTCAAAGGCCGATTCTAATTATGAATCAAATCCAGAAGGAGAGAAGTGGATTATCGATGTTGAACCCATTTCCACTGTCGCTACCACCAAAGTTCAACCAAGAGAACCAAAAGAACCAAAGGAAGGGTAACACCTCTTTCACTCACAAATGTGGGTAAAGGGGGCTCCGTTTCATTTCATTGTCGATAGCGGTAGTTAGAAGAACCTGATCTTAGTCAAGGTTGTCAAGCAATTGGACCTACCGATGACACCACACTTTCAACCCTACACCATTGGTTGGCTTCGCCAAGGGAGAGATCTTTGTGTCATCCAACAATGTCGTCTGCCCTATGAAATCAAGCCTTTCAAAGATGAGGTATTGTGTGATATTTCTCCCCTTGAAGTTTTTGATGTTCTTTTAGGACAACCATATTTGTGGAAGCATCATGCTATGTATTATTCTAGACCCCGCAGTGTTATTATTACTTTGGGTAGACAATTTTACAGGATACCATAGGTAGCACCGCCTACCACTGTTTCTTTAATCTTTTCTAAGAAATGAAGTAAGGTCATTTCACAGACTAGGAAGTAAGAAAAAGTTCGCTGCCACATCCGTGGCCTCTACACAGATCCTCTCTTTGCAGTAGAAACAAGTGGATGATATCATGGAAGAATACAGAGACATCTTCTCCTCACCCACCGATGTATCGACGCACTACCAATTCAAGCATCCAATTGATTTGACGCCCGATGCACCTCTACCTAATGGACCAGTTTATCATCACTCGCTGATGGAAAATGAAGAAATCAGGTATCATATTCAAGAGCTTCTTCAAAAGGGTCACATTAGACCTAGCTTCAACCCTTGCGAAAGCCCAATTGTACTGGTGTAGAAAAAGGATAGGACTTGATGACTCTGCAATGATTATAGAGCCTTAAACAAAATCATAGTCAGGAATAGATACCCAATTCCCAATATTGATGACCTTCTTGACCAAATCAAGGGGGAAAATTTCTTCAGCAATATTGACCTAAAGTATGGCTACCACCAAGTTCCCATCGAATGAACTGATGTATGGAAGACAACCTTCAAATCTAAAGAAGGTCTCTTCGAATGGCTAGTCATGCCCTTTGGCTTAACAAACGCACCAGCCACTTTCATGAGGTTGATGAATGATATATTGAGACCCTTCACCAACTCTTTTGTGGTTGTATATTTGGATGACATCCTCATCTTCAACGGAACTTGGGAGGATCACATGCGGCATATTCAATAGGTTTTGAGCACTCTGTGGCAGCACAAGCTATATGCCAACCTGGAAAAATGCTCTTTTGGCATGAACAGGGTCCAATACATGGGCTACATTGTTGATGAGCATGGGGTACATGTTGATCGAGTTAAGATCCAAGTCATCAGTGACTGGTGTTATCACTCCAAGAAATCACTCCCTGACTGTAGAAGGGTGTAAACTTGGTAACTTAAATATATCAATAAACTGTGGAGGAAAAAGGATCAAATCAGATGACATTATAAACTCACATCCATTTAGAAAGACATGGATCACTTGAAAGACCAAGGCTTTCAACTATGCTTCTCAAAAGGTTTTAATCAATGTGTGAAAACATGGAGAAGACTCATTATGCCAGCAAGAAATACCTACACAAAGAATATGTGAATGGCCAGTAATGATAGGTAAGATACTTCTTCATACTAGCAAAAACATATATAAGATTTGTATATAGTATATGGCCAGACATAATGAGTAAATACTTGTAGCTTAAGCTTATGAGTGCACTGATAGGATGAAAACTATATGGCACTAAGACAATCTTAAGAAACAATGTATATAAGTCTAATATACCAATGAAGAGATGGGATGAAAGCCTTCTGTCATTGAGTATACATAAACTTGGAAAGAAAGGATATGAAAACTGAACAAACAAAGTGAAAGAAGCTCGGTGTCAAGATATATTCATGGACATCTCCAAAAGATGAAATGTACAAGTCTTCAAGAATAGAACCACAGTCCTCAGACTCCCCCCCCCCTTTTGAACTGTGTCTCTGTGGGATTTAAATAATCTTTACAAATCAGTTTCAAGCTCCTCAAAAGATGGATCTGATAACCTCTTTTCCTATCTCAAATTTGAGTTTCTGAGGTGGCTGGAAAAGACATAAATTTATGGAAATATGCTTCTCAAATATTTACCTATATCTCTCAAATAAAACCATATGTGTAGAAAATGGAAGAGGATTTTGTATATTGTTTTGTTGTGAGAAAAAACCTCTCTCAGTTCTTTGAGATTCATTTTAATTTGCCTGGGATTTTCATTTCAAAAACATGTGTCAAACAGGGAAATTGTGAGATCCAAAAATTAGGGCTCAGAGATGAATTAGATTATCCCAATATATGACACCTGTAGGAAAATTGAGAAAGGTTATTGTTATTTGACGTGTTAACAACAAAATCCTCCGTCCGGTTCTTAAAATGATTCTCCAATCGCTCAA
This sequence comes from Picea engelmannii, assembly GCA_009831015.1. Taxonomy (NCBI): domain Eukaryota; kingdom Viridiplantae; phylum Streptophyta; class Pinopsida; order Pinales; family Pinaceae; genus Picea; species Picea engelmannii. The sequence goes on along the minus strand of ML848169.1, from coordinate 4,456 downwards.
AATCATCATTTGAAAATGATGACTCAACACAGTAAAAAAAGACTCTTCTACACTTTCAGCAGCTCATTTGCCCTTGAAAATCTGATTTAGATGCCGAAAGCCCTGACTTTCGGCGGCTCACAACCCTCTAATTTTACCACTTAGCCACCGAAAGCTAAAAATCAGTTTTTGGTATATTTTGAAATGCAATTTGATTTATATGTTGGAATGATATAATTTTAAGAGTTTGTCTCAAAGCCTTTAAACCTTAAGATTAGAAATAAATTTTCTACCTAATGCTCTTCTTATCATGTGATTTAGAAGTCATTAGAAAGTTATTTTTTATCACTAACAACTACCAATCCCCGACCACACTAATTGAGCTTCAGAGCGTCTTGGGACTAGCCAAATTCTACCAACGGTTCGTGCTGGGATTCTCCCATATTGCATGGACCCTCAGCCAGGTGACCAAGGGCGGTGGTAGAGAAAATTTTGTGCAGGGGAAGGAACAACAACTATAATTTGATGATCTGAATCATCACTTGTTCTTAGCTCTCGTACTCTCCTTGCTCGATCTGCAACAATCATTCGAGATTAAGATTGATGCATATGAATATGTTGTAGGTGTAGTTCTCACTCAACACAATCATACGATGGCATACCAAAGTGAGACACTCTAAGATACTGTCCAGAAATATCCCACCTATGACAAGGAAATGCATTCCATTGTACAAGCCCGTCGTCAATGGAAACATTACATTCTAGGAAAGGAGACGATCATCCACATTGATCACAAGCCTCTGCAGTTCATACAGACACAGGGTAAATTCCAGAATGACCACCATCAAAAGTGTTCAAATCGTGTCATTGACTACCTCATTCGACCTCCCGTGGATACACTCACCATTGTGCTCCATTCCTGTGGACATGAGGCATCTGAGTGGCCCCAACTTTATCAGCAGGATCCAGACTTCACCACCACCTATCATATCTTGGGTACAAGTGTGACTGTCACTGATTTTCACATTCAGGATAGACTATTATTCCATCTCAACCATTTGTTTGTTCCTACAAGAGAGCGTGCAAAGTTGATATGGGAATCCTACTATAATCGAACGGCAGGACATTTTGGAGTGGAGAAAATTGTGGTCATTCTTTAGAAACATTTTTATTGGCCAAAAATTTGACAGGATGTCAACAAGTATATCCGATCTTGCACTTCCTGTGTCATTTCCAAGCCAATCATCAAGAAGCAAGGTTTATACACCCCTCTTCCTACTCCCGAGAAGCCTTGGGAATCCATCTCAATGGATTACATGTTTGGCCTTCAGTCCACCAAGCAAGGCAATGAGTATGTATTGGTGGTCGTTGATCGGTTTTCAAAGATGGCCATCCTCATATCCTGCAAGAAGAATATCACAACGGTATATACTTCCAATCTCTTCTTCGAATGAGTATGGGTCCATTTTGGGATACCATAGACCATCATCTCCAACTGTGACAACAGGTTCCTCAACACATTTTGGTCGAGTCTATGGTCACTTTTGCACACCAAGCTCACTAAATCCACTGCATTACACCCCCAAACATAGGTCATCAATTGGATGATTGTGCACATCTTGCGCATGTACAACTCTTAGCATCCACGTACATGGTATGAGAGCCTCCCATATGTTCAACACAGTTACAACAAGGCTCTCCATTGTTCCACCATCCATAGCCCATTTCAGGTGGGTCTGGGATTCCAACCCTTGGGTTCCATTGATGTTGCACTACCTCTTGCCACCACACAGACATACTCTTCCCATGTTTAGTCTAAGACCGACAAAGCCACCAGATTCATTGAGTGGATTTAGCACATTTTCCAATAGGTCCAAGAGATTTTGCAGAAATACAATGCTAAGTACAAGCAGTGCCATGATCAACACAAGGTACCACGCCAATTTCAAGTTGGAGACAAAGTCTGGTTACATTTGCATAAGGAGCGTCTCACAGGGCCCCATCGAAATCTCTTCCCACTTCGCTATAGGCCTTACACTATCACCAAGGCTATGGGTAGAAATTCTTTTGATCTCAACACTCCTCCCTTTCTTGGCCTGCACCCGGTTTTCAATGTGGACCTCCTTCAGCCATATTTTCCACCATTATTGGACACCTCAAAGATCGAAAAAAAATTGACACTAGCAGAGCTCAACCCTGAATGCATGGCACAAGCATCCACTAATCAGATAGTGGACACACGGGTCAAGGGAACTCACCAACAGAGGATCCAACTTTCTTGAGTTGTCAAGGCAGGGAAACTCCTACACAAAGGAAAGTGTCTCAGCCAGGGCCAAATCCAGCAAAAGTTTCCTCACCTTATGGGGGAACTCAATGCAATGCACACCATTTCTTCCTAACGGGGGAGGATTGATCCAGGTGGATATTGGTGTCCACCCACCTATTCCAATTGGCTCCTCTTGTCCATTTTTTATTCAACACATTCTTCTGTACTTATTTGTAATTGTGGTTCTACACTTATGGGGTTGTCTGAAGCCCTAGACATCTTCCAGGTGGATATTGGTGGCCTCTCACCTAATCCAACTGGCTTATTCTGTATTTTTTCATGTCAACACATCTTGTTGTACTTCCAGGACCATTTTGGGTCCCTAAACAATGTTTTTTTGGCTCGTCGCATTGAAATTGTAGACAACGTTAGAGTTTGATGGTGTAATGTGTGGTTCTCTGAAATACCTATCCAACGGGCTATCATGCGCCTAAAATAGAGGTCGTATGCAAAAATTACGACCATGGGAAGTTGAGGTACCAACTTACCCATAGGGGCCCACATGACTTTTCATGTTTCACCTCCTAGGGTTAGGGTTTTGGATTTCTAGGGTTTTGGCATTCATGCGTAATATCAAAAAGGCCTCTGGAGCATCATTGTAATCATTCTTCTCATACGAATGCGCGTAGCAACCACATCTCTTCTCAGAGATAGCTACCACCATTCAAGCAACTGTTTCAGTTCTGCAGTTTCAAAGTTTCAACCTATTTCATTTATTCAATAGAAGATATTGGTCAGTGGATATCTGTGTTGTTCTCCATATACCTGTGTTTATTATATTTCATCTGTTAATCAATTCATTCTGCTCCTAAATCTGTATCATCTGTCTACAAGCCCATACAACCAATTTACTCCTATAACATGTCATTTTTAATCCATATAAGATAACACCCCTAATACATATCAACATATATCTCTAACGCTTAAACCTTATTACTCCAAATATGTAACTCTTAAAACATAACCACTATCCATTGTAACCCTTATCCTTAGATCTTATTATTCTAAACACCTAACTCTTACAACCATAACCATTACCCCTCATATTCCCTTATGTAACCTATAACACCTAAGCCATATAACTGTTATTTCTCATACTTATACCATTAACTAATATCAATCACTAATAAAACATTTAATCCTTATAAATTCTAATGCTTATGACCATGAATCCATAATCGATAACACCCTAACCCTTAATTGCTAACACATATAAAACCTAATATTTAATACATATATAACCTTTACCCATTTTACATATGACACTTAACCCTAATACTCCCTTATTCCATAATTGTATAGCCAATAACCTCTATAATTTGTCCCACCCAACCCCTAATATCTAATCCATTTAAATTTTATCATCACCAACCACAATGGCCCAAAACATAAGCAATAAAATTTATAGCCACTAATTCCTATAATCGCTAACCCTTTTCATCCATTAAACCCTATTACCCCTAATATATAAGACCCATAAAACTTAACATGTATAAATCCTATCCTTTATCTGTCATTCCACCTATAGCTACTAAATCATATATCCTTTCATATGTATAAAATTGAATCCCCTCAATTCATTTAACCCTTAACTTTGATAACATATAATACTTAACCTCTAAATTCTATAACCCTTGATCATATAATCACTAACTCGTATAACCACTATCATCTATAACCTCAAATATAACTCCTATACTATATAACTCTTTATAGCTTGTGATTCCTAACCCTTGTAACCATTGACACTAACTATTATATCTCATCTGTCCTCTATACAACATAAATTCTATAACCCTTATACCTCCAAATTCATAACGACTAATCTATATAATCCCTTACTCCCTACACTTATCACTCCTAACTCTTAACCTATATAACCCATATAGCCTCTATACTCTTATAACACATCTCTAATAAACTCTATAAGTTGTCACCTATAACCCATAATACATAAGATTTTAAACCCTAAACCCTATAATGATTGTAACACTTAAACCTTATTGCTCATAATTAGTATCCCTTCCAAACGATAATTGCTAACTCTTATAACCCCTAATCCTTATAAATCATAACCTATAACACTTATGAACCTAACTCTTAAACCATAATGCCTCTCCCCTTTAACCCTTACCGATATAACCATTTTCT
>ML848168.1:8682-25664 GCA_009831015.1 Picea engelmannii | reverse complement strand
TAAGCATTGTTATACATATTGGCATGATTCACACATATACAAAAAAGGGCTTTCTTATACTCAGTGATGTTTTCCTTATGCACATTGATAGCATATATTTTCCAGTAAAAATATGGGAAAATTAATATCATAACAACAAGAGAGAAAATAACAAAATGTATATTGTTAACACAAGGACCGACATTCTTTATATTCATGGTTGTCACACAAGAACCAACCATAAGAAAAATGTCAGATGTTACTCATGCAAATCCCATCCTGGAAAACATTCATTATCATCACTCAAATCCAACATTCAGATTCCAACATTTCTTGAGAAGATCCATGCATGGTTGCATGAGGACATGCAACAAGTTAAGTTGGGGGGCATGTTGGGGCTCAGAAATGTCCTATTTTCATCCACCTTTCCCTTCATCATTCTCCACATTTCATCGCCCCATTAGCCTTTCACGATATCATTTCCATAAATATACTTGGGTTTCACCATATTGTTCTCCGCTTTATTCATTTTAGTATTAAAAGGGAATTTGTGATTAAATGTTAGAAAATCGACATGTTTTCATATATATCTCAAAAATGTGTGAGCTTTGTAATGTGTAGGAATATGAGAAGGATTAATTCAAAAGGACTTCTCGAATACTTCCTCCACCATTTTAATATTTGAGGAGATAATTCAAGCCCATTCCAAGGAGAAGATCATGGAAATTTGGTTGGAATATCTTATCCAAGATATATGAGAGATATGCGTGAGGATTTAAAGGGATTATATTTTGTAATGATGGGAAATAAGTTGAGAGAATAGTGGATCTGTAATTATGAGATGGTTATCTTATCTTCAAGGCTCTCATGTATAAAAGAGAGTGCTCTCTCTTCATGAGGATTCAATTAGAATATTCAATTAATTAGAGTTATTTTGTAGTCATTTAGTAGTAGTCCTTAGGATTTGAAAGAGAAAGGGTTTCTTAGCTTTGATTCATGGATTTGGTTTTCATGCTTTCATTATTTTGTTACGAAGATTGATTTGATTATTATAATGTAAGATTGCTTCATTGGCGTGAGATCACATATGTTGTTGTCTCATTCAACTCTTCACATGTTGTATTTGCTTTTCCTTCATGTAGTTCTCCATTTCTAGATTAATTCCATTTATGAAATTTCCCATTCTTAGAGTAATTTCATTTACACAACTAGATTAATTCAATTCCAAGTCGTGTGTTTCAATTTCCCGCATTAGATTAATGATTCAATTTTAGTCGTGTGTTAGATTAATGATTCGATTTTAGTTGTATCTTAAAAATTAGATTATATTAGTCATTCTTCAATCTTGCATATACTTTGCATGTGCTTCGTTAGTTTACGAACCTCGGGTTGACAAATTAAATAGTTGGGAAAGTACTACAACTCAATTAATACAACATTAGTTCGGCCCAATATAGCGACTGTCATTCCTTTGTCACGATTGTTGTTCCTTTTGCAAGTAGTGTTGTTCATTTGAACAGAACAATTGGCGTTCCTTTTGTTACAATTGCTGTCCCTTTGCAGGGGTTGCATCTCTGGAGGATGGGTATTGAAAATGAAAGGTAAGAACCTATGTAGGCGACAAGTAAAACAATTGTGCCAGCGCCTACCTTTGGATGATGCATAGAGGTTATATTTTAGGACATCTTTAGAGCCCAACACAAGGGACTGTAGCTTGCTTTACCTTTTTTAAATTTGCTACAAATTGAACTATAGCCGCATCCCTAGAGATGGGGTCAAAAGGAACCCACAGTTCCTTAACCAATTCTATGAAGCTCTCATCTTTTATCGATTTCAAGATGTACTTAAAGTGACTGGTTGGCTACTTCATTCCCCATGCTACGCCCATGAATATGGGAAGATGATCTAATTCTCCTCCCGATCCCACCCATTACCTTATTTGTAAATGACTTTCCAAAATATTCTCTGGGACCAAAAAGTGATCTAGCCACTTAGCAATTATTTCTCCTCCTACTCGGTTATTTCTCCAAGTGGGGTTTAGTATGACCGGGGCCACACTAGTCAACCTCTTCCTTTACAATATATGCTTAAAGAAATCTAATAAATAATTAGACCTTTCCTTTGGACCCAAAACTTCATCATCAACCATCGAGAAGTTTACATCCCCTCCAAGAATTAGAGCATCAGAGTCGAAGAAATATTTGTTTAGAATAGATTCCTAGAATGGAGTTCGATCCTGATAAGGCCCATAAACGTTTAAGATGGTAAGATTCATCCCCATATATGATGAATGAATATCGACACCTATAGTGAAATCAAAATCCCACAAATTTAAACTTTTGATTGATCTGATGTTCTATCCCAAGGCCAATCCCCCTAACCTATCTCTGGAATTCATACAAGAGAAGTTGCAAATCTTTAAAATTGATTATGAAGAGAAGAAACATCATATCCTCTCCCCATAGTTTCCTAAAGAAATATTAAGTCGGGATGGTTGGATTCAACTATCCTTTTAATAACAAGTTTTTTGGATGACCTCGCCACTCCCCAACAATTTAAAGAGAGTATTTCCATGGGGGAACCCCTACCGGGGTAGATGATGCTCTAAGAACCCATCTAATAGATAACTGTTTTCCTGCTGAAATATCTTCCAGTGCCCTTTTCTAGGCCTTATAAAAGAAATATTTTCTCCCCCGACCCGAAACCCCTGAGGAAAGAGGAGGATTGAGACCAAGCCCCTTAGATTTCTTAGAATGAAAGGAGGTAGAGGGAATAAACTGACTTCATAGTTGGTAGGTGATGGCCTCCTCTTCCAATTCTAGAGAAGTCTCAGGGCCCTCAGTGATATGCAAAGTGGAGGAAGAGGGTAACTGGGGGGCCAAAGAAATATGAGCTAGGGAGGAGCTTGACCATAAGGAAGATGACTACAAAACCCCCTCGGATAAATGGGAAAGATTTTTCAAATACCTAACCCAATATTTGCCTAAGAGGGATAAATAATTTATTAAAAAGTTGATGGTGGTGTGTGGAATCGAATTGCTACCTGGTTGGGAAACTGAATCCAGTTACATTTCCATTACTTGTGGGTTGTCCAAACATGTAGGATTTATGTAGCCTATTGCTGAAAATGCAATCGGGGAGTTTCCCCCTGATTTAATTCCTCTTGCTGAGAGTTCCTGATTCAGAGCAAGGTGAGGTTCCTCCCTGTCCCTTCCCGATTGAACTAAAATCTCTTCTCTTTGAGACACCAGACGTTTCTTGATTAATATTGAAAGCAAATCATTTTTCCTCCTATGGAAAGACAATTTGCATTGGCTAGCATTATGACCGTATTGATGGAACTTTCTACAACGAAAAGGCACCCCTTCATAGTCTAATTTCCATTTAAAATATTTGTCTTTAGAAATAAGATTCTGTTGATATTATGGTAGCTACTGGAGGTATTTACCTCCATGTGTAAACCTGACAAGAATAGAATATTTCGGGAAGCAAGAAGAAACCCTAATTAGTTGGCTAATAACCATAGAAGACAAGTTGGCTCAAGAGGATAACTTGTATTAGGTTATTAGCCTCCAAGAGAAGAAGTTGGCTAAATGAAATATTATATACTAAGTAAATAGGCACCCATAATGAGAAGTCGGCCCAGGCAGTTTGCCATATTTAGTATAAATAGAGGAGGCCAGTCTTCATTCTGGCAGGCATTCTCAGAACTGCAGAAGCAACACTTGTGCGCACTGCAGTTGGCCAGTTTGTGCACTATTTGGCACTTTAATTGTGTAATTGAATGGAAAATCAAAGTGTTCAATATGAATTGTCAACTTAGGGAAGTTTGTTATTTCAAGATAATTCTGCACAGTCTATGCTAGATTATGAAAGCATCTCTCATCTAATTGCAGTAGGGAAGTTCTTTTAACAAAATCAAACAAACGATATTGCTAACACAATTGTGCTGATACAACTGGAGTGCTACAAAATTAAAATGATAATTGCAATCTAAACTGATGACTCTACAAAGACCATGAATTGCCTACCTTAATCTAACTTTCTAATTTACTTTTGCAGGAAGAAATTCTATATTATTGCTGAAGGGAAATCTACTTATTGCAAGAATCTACTTCACACTTTTAATTCTCCAAAACAAGCTTTTAAACTAATGCAAAAAAAGGAAAAGCAACTCTCCATCCATGTTCAACAACTGACTTCTAATTCTCATGAGACAAGTTTATGCGCATTTACCAAAAAGGAACTAAACTGTAACAACAGTTATATTCAGAAATATATAACAGTTAAATCATTCGCAATGAAAACAACTAAATCTAGAATTCGAAACAAAGGGGAATCAGTGAGGAAGGTGGGCCCTTTGCTTCTCACTGAATCCACTCAAAAGATAGGTTACAGTCTACTAAAGAAATTCAATCCACTTCTTCATTCAATTGCCAAAAAGATGTCTGTATATAATAATCATTCCTTTCTTCAGTTCAAGCAAAAAGACTAACAACCCTTTACATTACAAAATCTCTGCTATTTAAAGTCAGAGTTAATCAGTGTTCAGAAACAGAGCAGTCTTGAGAATCCCCAATTCTCAGGCTGTTCGTTAGATAGCATTAATACCAAATCTTGAATTCTCCTTCATCAACATCGTGAGCCAACATTCTAATCAGCAGGTGTTACAACAGTCGTATCACAACAGGACTGGTCGCGTCTGTTGTAACAACTTCCAAGATTAATAGGCTTCTGTCGTAGCAGTTGTGTAACAGCTTCCAGGATTGATGGGCATCCGTTGTAGAAGTCCTGTAATAGCTTCCAGGAATTGCGCATAGCTGTGACAACAACGAGGTTCTCGAAATGGGCTATTCTAACACTTTGATCATTAGTTAAATTATTTCATGGGTAAAATATGTGAACGTTATCAATCAAACATGCTAAGTAAATGAAAACATTAAAGTAAGATGAATAGTTCGTACCTTGGGAAAAAGGGTCTTGGTGCTCATTATAATAGTCATTTAGCTTAGGAATGAGAAGGTTGAATGATCAAAAGGTGTAGTGAAAAAGGGACATTTCAGGGCCCTAACATACCCCCCAACTGAAGACATTACATGTCCTCATGTAAAACACATTCAAATCTTATTTTGTAGCTGAAGTATATCAGTATCTCCTCCAGTGCAAAATTTTGAAGAGAAATTTCTAAGTGCTGGTAATGTAGAATGTTGTGTCAAAAAGTAAATTTGCTGAGTCAACAATCTGTTTGGTTTTCTTTATGCTTGAGAATAGGATCAGTTTGAGTTGCTTGAGTAACAACTCGTGAAGAAAACAAAGGTTCTTGTTTGTAAGCTTCTGGTATACCAGGAACTGATTTATGACGATGAGATCTCCTCTGTTTTATTGATTTTTATGTAGCAGGAAGTCCATGTTCAGTCTTGATTGATACATTTTCTGGTCCTGTAGCAACTGGAACTTTGACTACCTCATATCCTGCCTCATAGTAAATGTTGCCACACTCAAAACACATTAGTTCTTTGTTTCTGCCCCAAACAAGTTTTGTCAGTGCTAGGATGTCCATGGTTATTCCCTCTGGATTCTTCTGTCGGACATCTGCCACCTCTTGTTTCAGGGTTTTTAATTCGGCCTTGAGGTTAGAATTCTCTGTTTTCAGTGCAACAATCCTGGAATTTTCTGTATTTTTTATCTTATGCTCTATTTGGGCAAACAATTGTGCAAGTGGTACATCCTTAGCATGCTGTGGAGCTGATTCTTGTGTAACAACTGTGTCCATCAGGACTAGTTCTTGTGGATCAGTCTCGACATGGACAATTGGTGCTTGGGGAACATCTGTGTCTATCAGGACTGGTTCTTGTGGAGAAGTCTCGACATTGTTGGTTGGTTCCAATATTACTAGCTCTGGTAGGACAATTTTCTATGGGGCAGCTGGTTCTGGTGTAACAGTTGTATCTATCAGGATTGGTTCTTGTGGATCAGTCTCGACGTGGACAATTGATTCTTGTGGAACTGTCTCTGCATCAACCATAGGGAATAGTTGATGAAGAATAGGAATGGCCTGCTCCATATCTTGTCTTCCAATTGCAGCTTCGATAGACCTGGTGGACCTGGTTTTTCTCCTGGGTAAAGTAGAAATGAAAGTAGTGGTTTGCTTCTTCATTGCTGGAGGAGGAACAGGTTGTTCTTCCTCAAGAACACAAGGAGGATATTCTGGTATACTGGGGTCGGTGATGATCTGGATATCATCAACAGACATGGGATGCGCAGAATCATCAGGCATCACTGATGATTCTGCTGCAAATTGAGTACATTCATTTTGAAAGGAGAAGATAGTTTCCTGCAGTTCTGGGCATAAGGTAAAACCTGGTATTCGTACCCCTGGAGAATTCTCTGTTGCAGTAGCCAGAGGGTTCTGATTTGATGGTGATCCAATTTGATCAATGAATCTCTGAGGTTTTCCTTTGAATGGACGTTTCCTTTTCTGCGAAGATGCACAGGTAATGATAGTAATTGCTTGATCGGCTGTAGCAGTAATAGGAGAATCCTGTGTGATTGCAGCAGCAATAGGAGGGATTTGTGTGATAGTTGGTGCCTCAGCAGAGGGGGTAAGCGGTCTTGATGTTATAGTGGGCCGTGCTATCCTTGCTCGCTTTTTAGGTAATGCAGAGGTAGGAGTAGGGTGTTTCTTGTCAGAAGCAGAGGGTTGAATTTCAATAATCGGTGTATCAGCCAAGTGCTGTGATTGTGGTCAAGCAGTTGGCTCTTCATCTGTTTGTTTATCCACAACTACAGGCTGTTGTAATGCAAATTCATTGAGGCTTGTCTGTTTGGTGCCAAGATGGCTTCAGGTTACACTGTTTCTTTTCTGAGTCGTTTTGCGGACAATGATAGTAGGTGTTTGGACTGCTGTTGCAGCCGGGGGTAGAGGCTCTGGAAGAGGTCCATGGGTTGCAGTTTCAAGCACTGGTGCAATCCTTTCTAGATTTATAGACTGTGGTTGGGCTGCTGCAGCAGGTAATGGGTTATTGGAAATGCCCATACCTCTGCGAATTAATAGGCCGATGAGTCTGTGATTAGAAACATAGTTCTTTGGGCTCTTGGATTTTTTTACAAAACGGGCCATGCTATGCAATGATTGTAGGAGATAATAAGGAATGTTTATCAATTTCTGATGTCACAGATGTGATAATAAAATGAAATCATAAAAATAAACAACTTGGTATCGACCTTCGTAGGTGATGTACCTTTTAAGAAATTCTACAACTTTCCCCCATGGCTCTGGTAAGGAATTGACGTCTACACCTATGCCCTTGGTCTGAAATCGCTTAGTGTTGACGAGCAACCCCTTCTATGCATCCGGGAGATGTGTTTTTCTATTAAACCATGGGTCTCTTGTCCTTGGCAACCTTGTTACAACAATAATGCTTGCTTCTGTTACTGGAATCCTTACCCCATTCACCATTGAATACTCTTCAGTAAGATTTTGACTAAACTCCAATACCTCATCCTCACTAAACTCTTTCAACTTCTTAAAATACGATATCCAGCCTGCCTGAAGAAATATTTGGTAGGCCTCTGGGTGTAGCAGCAAATTGTCCAGAGTTGCGGGTTCATGTCTCACAGTTGATCCTCCTATGATGTTTCTTCAGAGTTACAGGCACGTAGGAGGAGAAACTATCACCTAAATCAGAGATGCAATAAGCTTGAACGTGATTTGCAGAAGGAATACAGTGTCTTAGTTAAAAGAAGTGTGGGTGGAAAGGTGGTGGAGGTGTGTAAAAACTTCAGAATGAACGACTAGATTTACGTTTCCCCCCCCAACTAAGCGGATTGGATCCAAGTGTAACCGGTTAGTTAATAGGAAATCATGCTTTTATATCTTCATTACTTTAACACGTAGGATTAATCACGTACCTCAAATCTTACCGCACAGACCTGTCGGAGTAACCGCACAATCCAACCGCCGTCGGAATGGTGCATAATAGCTGGCATGATGCAAAATCATGAGAGAAATGACAGCTTGTGCATAGTCGTAGTCCTCACTGTAGTGAGCCAACTGGATATCGCCCAATGTGAAGTCACGTCATAATGAAGCAACACTTTCAGATGGAAAGCATTAGTATTGTCTAATCAGTGGTGCTGCTGCATGAAAGATTGGAGGGATGGAGCCGCAACATTGGCAAAAAGAAAGAGTGAAGTGGAAAGAAAGAACAACAGTAATTAGTGTATCAACAGGTTCTTTTTCAAAAATGTCGGAGGTAGGTGTAACAACATTGAAAGCGATCAATTCATCGAAAAAAGGTGTAGCAGCATTGAAAGTGGTCAATTCATTGGAAAAAGGTGTAGCAACATTGAAAGCGATCAATTCATCGGAAAAAGGTGTAGCAACATTGAAATCGACCAATTTATCAGGAAATGGTGTAACAACATTGAAATCGGCCAATTTATCAGGAAAAGGTGTAACAACATTGAAATCGGCCAAATGCTACCTTACTTCGATTCGAGGAAGTTTTTCAACTTCCATGAACTCATCGTTTCCTTCTGTTCATCAATCTACCTGCACACACATAATCACCTGATACCTTCCAAGGCTTTATTAGCATAGTAAAGAAAATAGAAAAATTTCAACTAAAAACAGAGAAATGCAAATTTTGCTGAGATTATTTATATACAAAGTCCGAGCAAAATAAGTCCTAAAGTTTAGAAGGGGAAGGAGCAAGCTCCTTTCCATTTAAGATTTGATAATCTGTATCAGCTGTACAACTAGTTTTGAATTCTGCCTTAGATAGTGGACGCTGATACAGACACAGGCGATGACCATTTGCATGTAAGTGTGTATTGGATCCATCAATAGTAATCAACCGGACTGTCCCATTGGGAAAGGCTGCGTCTACCTCGTAGGGCCCTAGCCATTGTGTACGCAACTTACCTTGAAATTCCTTAAAGTGTGAATCATACAACAGATCCCAATCTCCTTTCTGGAATAATTTCTTCTTAATGATTCGGTCATGCCATTTTGTTCTTTGTTGTTGAATCACTGTGGTTTGATGGATGATGTCCAAATGCTTTCCATCAAGCTCATTGAGCTGCTGCAGTCTGGATTTCTATGCCATAGTCAAGTCGAGGTTGACTACTGATGCAGTTCTTAAGGTTTTGATTTTGAATTCAATGGGAAAAACAAGGCTTTTTCCATATACCAACTCGTAAGGAAAAAAACCAGTTGTGCTCCTCCAAGTAGTTCGGTAAGCCCATAGAGCTTCATGCAGTTTGTTAGACCAGTCCTTACGATTTTCTCTGACTATTTTAGTAAGAATGGCTTCGATAACTTTGTTGGTGCTTTCCACTTGGCCATTGCTTTGTGGATGGTATGGAGAAGCTATTTTATGTAAAACATGATATTTACTGAGTAGAGCTTCAAATTTATGTGATGTGAAAGGGGGTCCTCCATCAATGATCAGTTCTCTGGGAATGCCAAACCTAACAATTATATTTTCAAACAAGAATGCTAAGACAACCTCTTCTGATGTTCTGATAAGTGCTTTTGCCTCCACCCACTTTTCCATGTAATATGTACAGACCAATATATAAAATTTCTGATTGGAAGGTGGGTGAATGGGTCCTACAAAATCCATGGCCCATCTCTCAAAAGGATCTAACACTACTTGAGGATGGAGTGGCATCTCATCCCTGTGAGTTGGCTGACCCATGCGTTGGCAACTGTCACAAGCTTGGACATAATTCTTGGCATCTTGAAATATGCTGGGCCAATAATAACCCATCCTTAAAATTTTATGCCCGGTCCTTTTTGCAGCAAAATGACCCCCACAAGGGCCATCATGGCAAGCTTTCAGTAGATCATAAACCTCATCATCCCTCACACATCTCCTGATTTCTTGGTCCAGGCCTGTGTAGAAGAGGTATCCTCCTATCCAAATGTACCTGACACTCTTTTGAATAATTTTCCTTCTTTCCCTAGGAGATAGATGGGGAGGTACCTTCCCTGCAACCAGATAATTAGCAATGTTTGCATACCAAGGTGAGTGAGCAGATACTGCAAACAAATGTTCATTAGGAAAGGAATCGTCTACAGGTGAATTATCATCATTTATATGTAATCTTGAGAGAAAATCAGCAACCACATTTTCTTTTCCTAGTCTATCCACTATAGTGATGTTAAATTCTTGCAGTAGTAACAACGATCTTGTCACTCGGGCATTAGTAATAGGTTTATTCATTAGATATTTTATGGCTGTATGATCAGTATGAATAAAAGTTGGGTAACCAGTTACATAATGCCTGAATTTATTGATTGCATATACTACTGCCAAGAATTCTCTTTCAATAACTATGCAATTTAACTCAGCAGGAGCCATGTTCTTGCTGATATAGTAGATAACATAGGGTTCTTTGTCCTCCTGTTGCCTTAGTACTGCACCAATTGTAGTGTCTGAGGCATCTGAAGAAATGTGAAAAGGCAAAGCCCGATTGGGCCCTCTCAAGATGGGAGCTGTAGACAATCTCTGTTTAAGATCTGCAAAAGACAATTCACAGTCATCAGTCCAACGAAAGTTAACATCTTTTGTTAGTAAGAAAAACAATGGAGAGGCAAGTTTAGAGAATTTTTTTATGAGTCTCCTGTAATACCCAGCATGTCCTAAAAAACTTCTTACCTCTTTCTGAGTTGATGGAGTTGGAATGTCCAAAATTACCTGGATTTTGGTTGGATCTACTTGAATTCCTGCATAAGAGATGAAGTGTCCCAGCACTACCCCTTCGCGCATCATCATATGGCACTTTTCTGTACTTAAAGAAAGATGAGACTGTTTACATCTTTTGAGAACTTTTTCCATATTAGACAAAGCGTCTTCGAAATCAGTCCCATAAGGTGTAAAGTCATCCATGAATATTTCCATACAGTCATTCACCATATCAGAGAAAATACCATTCACAACTCTCTGGAAAGTGGTTGGTGCATTACACAAGTCAAATGGGAGAACCTTGTAGGAAAATGTTCCCCAAGGGCTGGTAAAGGTGGTCTTATCTTGTCTTGTGGGGAAATTTGTATCTGGTTATAGCCACTGAATCCATCTAGGAAAGAAAAATATTTTTTTTTCCGGCTAAGTCATCTAAAACCTGATCAATAAATGGTAGAGGGAAATGATCCTTCTGCGTTGCCTTATTCAGGGCTTCGTAGTCCACACACACTCTCCACTTACCATTATTTTTAGGCACAATAACCAATGGTGATACCCACTCACTGTCTGATATAGGATAGATGAATCCAGCGCTGAGAAGTTTCTGAAGTTCTTCTTTAACAATTTCTTTAAGGTTTGGGTTCATCCTCCTTTGTGGTTGGCAAATGAGTCGGCATTCTTCTTTGATGTATATATGGTGGGTGCATAGATAAGAGGGGATGCCTTTCATATCCATGTAATCCCATGCAAATGCTTCTTTATGTTCAATCAGTAAAGTCATCAGTCGACGAGTTTTAGCGCTGGAGAGATCGGGATTGATGTTCAAGGTTTTTCCAGGTTCGATTTCCACAATGACGCTCTTGGAACTAATTTTAGGAAATAATTCAGCTGTTACTGTTTCATCATCTACTGTTACAACATTTACTGTTACAACGACTGTTGTTATAGTTGAATCACTCTAATTGTCAGCAGTTTCTGAGAACATTTCCGAGTTCATTTCTTCCTGGGCCATAGGGTCAAAAAATTTGATCATTTGGTGGTGCGTGTGCTGTGTAACAATAGAGGGGTCACAAATAAAATAGTTGATTAACTCATCCTCTGTCTCATCCTTGAAACTCATGGCCTTTCCTATAGTTAGCAAAGGCAGAGCACTTTCAACCTCAGTGTCCATCCATAGAGAGTTTTCAGGTTCTGCACTGGGTGTAGCATGAGGATACAGGGTAAGTTTTTTTGTGCCGTAACCATTAGAGATGGTCATAGAACCAGATCGACAACCTATGAAGGCGTCAACTATGGCTAACCATGGTCATCCCAGAATTAGAGGATGGCCTCCCAGACTGGATTTGGGCTGCAACACGACAAAATCAGCAGGATACTCCCATGAGTCTATTGAAATAACTAAGTCATCAATTACTCCTTCTGGTCTGATGGTAGAGCAATCAACTAATTCTAGAACAGTAGGAGTAGGTTGGATTTTTGTTCTGAGTTGCAGCAACTGTGTAGTTTCTATTGGCATGGTGTTAATTTCTGCCCCTAAATCAACAAGTACATGCTGAATAAATGTCTGTTCGATTTTAACTGTGATAGTAGGGTTTCCTGGGTCGCCATATTTAATAGGTGGAGTTTTGCCTAGCATTAGCTCAGACAAATCCCCCACTACATGCATTGTGAGGGGATCTTTAGGTTTTCGTCCAGGTTTTCTTATATAGAGATCCCTCACAGTCTTGGCATAAATAGGGACATCCCTTATTGTTTGCAGTAGTGGAATATTAACGTGCAGATTTTGCAATTCTCCAAGGAGATTGAAAGATGGTAATTCCACAGGCTTGGCAATTTTCAGTCTTTCAGGGAATGGTGGGTCTACTGATTCTAGAATGGGTTGGTCAATTTCTTCTGTATCAGCAGATGGTCTCTCCCCTGATTCCTTATCTGATTCTGAAGATGGAGCATCTTCAACTATTGGCTCAACTATTCTCCCTGATCTTAAGTGTATTTCATCACAAGCCATAGGAGTAATAGATAAGGCTGGCACATTAAGTATGTCTATATTCTGAACGACCTTATTATTTGGGTTTGGGTTAGGTTGCACAGGCATCTGAGGTCGTAAGGGAGGATTGTTTGGTGAGTTATTTGGAGGCAATTGCAGCTGTTGCTGCTGGTATGGGGGTTGGAACTGTTGTTGGAAGAAGTTTGGTTGGTGTTGGCTTGGATAGCTGAGTTGTTGTTGAGGACCTCTCCCATATGGGTTCCATTGCCCATAGTGATTCGGTTGTTGGGGCATAGGTAACCATGCATTGGGATCCTGATAAGAGGGTGGCATTTGATTTGGAGGGGGGGCATTAGACTGGCCATATGGTAGCTAATTGTTCCAATAATTAAATGTTGGAGGAGAGAATTGAGAATTCATACCTTGACCTCTTGGCTGCCATTGTCTCCTTTATGTGATCAGATAGACAGCCTCTGCTTCCTCATTAGTTGCCTTCATTGATGCTTTTACCCCTGGTAGAGAAGGACATTGGTTAGTGGCATGGTCTAATTCACAAATAAGGCATACCTGGACACTGTTCAGTGGGCACTCCCTTGGTGGATGTTTCTTCTTGCATTTTGGACAGAAAATGCATAATACTTGCTCTGGTTCTGCTTGTTTCTGTTTGACCTGCAAAGTATCCATTTGTGAGGCAAAAGAATTAATCATCTCTGTTTTGAAACTTTCTAACAGATTACCTATTTCTGCTCTTGTTGCTCCTCCATTTGCTGATTTCTGTACCCTTGAAAAAGTAGTATCCTTGGTAGCTAACTTATTCCTTGTAGATCCTTGAGAACATCTTTTGCAGAGGTCTACAATGTCCTCATAGGATTCCTTAGATATATCTCCTTTACCAAGCATATTCAACATATCTAAGCAATATTCTCTAACTCCTTTTAGCAAAATGGTTTTCAAAATGTCCTTACTCACATTCGGATGGCTAGACCGTTGTAGATTGTATTGGAGTCGCTCCACAAAGTCTTCAAGGGTCTCGTCCTCCTTCTGTGACATTTTGAAAACCTCCTCTCTGTGTTCCCTTGTTCGATAGTAGTCTTGGTATTTGTGTAGGAAAAGCCGCCTCATTTGTATCCATGTTGAAATGTTTTCCCCTCCAAGGCTCATGAACCATCTTAACACATTTCCTTTTAATGTGGCTGGAAACAGTTTGAGCTTCTGCGCAGTGGTAGTGCAGTCATAGCTTCTACACAAAATGTCAAATTCAAACAGAAACTCATCCGGATCTTCAGTAGATAATCCATGAAAATTTGGGAGAGCTGAGAGAGGTATGTTTTTCATAGGAGCCATCCCTCATGTGGGAACATCAAAAATAGGAAAAACCAAGGTAGAGATAGTGTTTTCATTGTTTACCTGATCCTCGTTGTTCTGTGGATTCTCTTGGTAGATCTCTTCTTCATTATCCCCTTGATTCTCCATATGTGCTCTCTCCCTCCACTCAATATGAACAATGTCCCACTCTTCCTTAGTGACTATTCGATCGTTGATCTGATAAACAACTTCTTCTAGGTTGTCTCGGTTCCGGGCTATATTGCCTTGATTCTCAATGTTCTCCAGTGTTGCTTGCTGATTTTTTGGTGACAAATCTTCAGCTTCGCTTTCATCTACAACTTCAGCTTCAGACCTTGATGAGAATGATGTTTTGAGAGGGGGTGTTTCTGTTGACTGTGGATCACATCCTCTTGGAGGATTGGCAGGGCGAAAAATGGATCCTGAAGAAGAGTCTGCTCTGGCTATAATCTCATCAACAATGTTCTGTCTTACCAGTATGTTAGGATTTCTTCCTCCACATCCTCTAGTGCCTGCAATGTTAGTATTTTGGGGGGTTCGTTCTCGTGTTTGGTGATTCATGCAGACTATTCATTCCTAAAAAAAAAACTAGTGTGCTTACCAAAATCTACAATTATCTTCCCCGACAACGACGCCAAAATGTTGGGCACTTTAATTGTCTAATTGAATGGAAAATCAGAGTGTTCAATATGAATTGTCAACCCAGGGAAGTTTGTTATTTCAAGATAATTCTGCACAGTCTATACTAGATTATGAAAGCATCTCTCATCTAATTGCAGTAGGGAAGTTCTTTAACAAAATCAAACAAACAATATTGCTAACACAATTGTGCTGATACAGCCGGAGTGCTACAGAATTAAAATCATAATTGCAATCTAAACTGATGACTCTACAAAGACCATGATTTGCCTACCTTAATCTAACTTTCTAATTTACTTTTGTAGGAAGAAATTCTATATTATTGCTGAAGGGAAATCTACTTATTGCAAGAAGCTACTTCACACTTTTAATTCTCCAAAACAAGCTTTTAACCTAATGCAGAAAAAGGAAAAGCAGTTCTCCAGCCATGTTCAACAACTGACTTCTAATTCTCATGAGACAAGTTTATGCGCATTTACCAAAAAGGAACTAAACTGTAACAACAATTATATTCAGAAATATCTAACAGTTAAATCATTCACAATGAAAACGACTAAATCTAGAATTCAAAACAGAGGGGAATCAGTGAGGAAGGTGGGCCCTTTCCTTCTCACTGAATCCACTCAAAAGATAGGTTATAGTCTGCTAAAGAAATTCAATCCACTTCTTCATTCAATTGCCAAAAAGATGTTTGTGTACAATAATCGTTCCTTTCTTTAGTTCAAGCAAAAGGACTAACAACCCTTTACATTACAAAAGCTCTACTATTTAAAGTCAGAGTCAATCAGTGTTCAGAAACAGAGCAGTCCTGAGAATCCTTGATTCTCAGGCTATTCGTTAGATAGCATTAATACCAAATCTTGAATTCTCCTTCATCAACATCGTGAGCCAACATTCTAATCAGCAGGTGTTGCAGCAGTCGTATCACAATAGGACTAGTGGCGTCTGTTGTAACAGCTTCCGAGATTAACAGGCTTATGTCATAACAGTTGTGTAACAACTTCCAGGATTGATGGGCATCCGTTGTAGAAGTCCTGTAACAGCTTCCAGGAATTGCGCATAGCTGTAACAACAGTGAGGTTCTCGAAATGGGCTGTTCTAACACTTTGATCATTAGTTAAATTATTTCATGGGTAAAATATGTGAACGTTATCAATCAAACATGCTAAGTAAATGAAAACATAAAAGCAAGATGAATAGTTCATACCTTGGGAAAAAGGGTCTTGGTGCTCATTATAATAGTTATTTAGCTTAGGAATGAGAAGGTTGAATGATCAAAAGGTGTAGTGAAAAAGGGACATTTTTTAGAAGATAATATGTTCAAAGAGAAACTATACCTATGGAAGAACAATAAGATAAGGATTGCTATCACAATGACTGTAAGACAAGGAAATCCACATGAAAGGATGAAGTACATCGACAACCCCTGGTAACAATTCATGTGGAAGCTATTACATAAGTAACAACTGCAAGATAAGCCGAAATCAAAATCAATCTGGAAGAAACCTAGAAGAAGTAAAGACAAAAAGAAGTCAATAATCAAGAGGAAATTGGAAAAAGGTTTGTGACACTTTGCAGAAGGCAATAAGGATGCAGACGGAAGCGTGGACTCTATTAGATGGAGGAAGCTGATTATATATTCCAAAAGAAGAACATGCATTCATACATGAAGCAAGGATTAGGAGGGAGCTAATCCTATGATCCATTGAAGATGATGAAGCATATATCCATGGTAGAAGCCATGAAAAACAATACGTGTTCAGTTTGACTTTAGAAGAAGCCTTCTTCGAAAAGAAGCCTTAAAGTATCCCTGGTTTTCCATCCACATCCATGATCATATGATGAAAGGAAGAAGTTAGAATCTTCAGAGCATGGAATCTATAGAAAAATCCATGTGTTGGTTGTGGAGCCTGATTATCTTCCTGATTCAGAGGTCTTTTACTTTCAGTCGTGTTTATACCCTATGAAGTATTTACACCCCAGAAGTATGTATACTCTTCCACGCAGGGGAGTACAGAGAGGGGGTACCCCCTCTGCGGGGTTTGGGGGGGCTAACCCCCCGGCTGGGGGGTCTGGGGGCAAGCGAGCCCCCAGCGGGGGTTCGGGGGCGAAGCCCCCAAAGGAAAAATTGCCTTGTAAATATATATTGTAATTTCATTGTAAATCTAGACCGTTCATTATAAGGTCGCAGATCTAACAGTAGAGATTATGTTAGGGTTTTTTGCCCTAGAAGGCAACCCTCTTTTATGAGGGAAATGTATTGTGGCTATGGTTGATGGTGAATATTGTATTCTGAGAGAGGAGACTATGAGAGAAAGAAGAGGAAGTTACAGCGGGTTTTG
>WSFP011357047.1:0-33993 GCA_009831015.1 Picea engelmannii | reverse complement strand
TTACAATCAAATTAGAGCATATGTGTGTGTATATATATATATATATATATATATATATATATATAATATTTAGTAATTAGTTATTTATTTCCTTTCTTTTATTTTTGTTTCTTTTAGGATTTTTAGATTGGCCAACGGAGCCACTAAATCTGTCAGGACGAGTTATACCAAACGTCTTGGGTTACTTAGACAACCTCAGACCGAACTCATTCTTCCAATTGACGGACGATCATTTTCGCTCGTCAACACGCCGATAGCCTTAGGCATTCCTTCTTAAAAAGAATAAAATAAATTTGGGTGATGAATTCATTGCAGATGAGGGAGTAATATTTCTTATACTTTTTTTCCCATAACACGTTGAAGTAGATCTGGACAGGGAGCTCTGCAACATGCCATCTCAGATTCATGCCAACGAAGACGTTTCTGGCGCACATGAAATCGAGCAGGTATGAAGCCATGTAAAAAGTTGGTGCTTCCCCTTCCTTCGATGCCTGAGCCTGCTGCACACAGATGCTCAGTTGCTTGGAGATTATTGCTCCGCAGTTGAAGTTGCACCTGACGATCGCAATTGTGTATGCCAAAGGCATCCATGCCTCTGAAAATCTGGAGCAATATTTCTCTCCATACAATCGGCAGATGAGAGCCATCAAATAGACGCATGTCTCCCTTAGGTTAACTATCCCATATGATCCAGTGCTCCGATTGGTAAACTTCGTGTCCTCCCTCCACCATGAGGCCATCACTCAACTGGTGTCGTGGAATTCATAGAATTTCACCACGAAGTCTATGTTTAGCTTCTCCTCAGGGTATCTAAGTTTGTATTATTTCTGAACTTCTACCAGGAGGAACACTCCGACACACCCACCATTATCATCGTTGATTAAACATTTCTGTGTGTCATTGTGGTCGATGAGCCACTTCAAGACTTCTATGCAGGGAAAACTGGGGGTTTTGCTTGCCACCATATGTAGATATGACCACCAGATGTTTGGGAACACCTGGTTGTCAAGTGCCCTTACGTCCGGATCACTGTGTGGGACATATTTTAGGTATTCCTCTCGGGTGATCTTGTTAAATAGATCTCCCCACTGTGGGAGTGCCATCTTGGACTTAGTTCTTTCCTCTGTATCTCCAAAGGCTGGAGGTTGGATGAAAACCTTCTTTGTTGTTGTCTTGATGACAGGCTCCAGCCTAGAGATGTACTCCAATTTCCTCGTGGTTCTTGGAGAAGAACCTTCACCCGTCTCTGTTTATTTTATCTTTAGTGCTCTTGGTGAGCATATGGTGGTTGGCTTTCTTGGCGACATTGTTCCTGCAACTTAAGTAGAATTTCAGAGATTGTGAAAAACCAGATAAACACATATAAATTATAGCCTTATAAAATTTACAGACTCATATACATACCTCTGAAGCTTGTTAAAACCTAGTTATTTTAATAATCATGGAGTCGATACAGCCTTTTATTTGCTCATCTTGCTCATTCGGACGCTCTAGAATTGTCTTATGCGCAAAATGATTTCGTTCACAATGGCTCAAGATATTTTAAACAGGAAAGATCTTACTGTGTCGCATCAACCATTCAATTCGGGTTATGAGGTAATTTTCAATAAATCTGCTGCTGAATCTCTAGAACTTAAATTCATCATGGGTTGACGATGGAGGCACAGGTGGTGATGTGGTCTATCGGTGATTTCAAATGGTTGTTTTGATTGGCACACAGGTAGAAACTAATGCAGTATCAGGTATTAATTATCTCCTTAAATGCTAAAAATCTGATCGTATCTAATGTTAAAACATCCCGTCGTGTCACTCTTTCAGTGGGTGGATCGGGGATCAGGGTTGTGCTACCAACGATTTTTCATTGATATATTCTTGCAAAAAGATCTGACACCATTAAATCTTATCGTACAATGCTGATGTGACAAAGTTGACTTTGAGGTGTGACTCGGACCTAGGGAACCGAGAATGACTCGGGATAGAACTAGACCATAAGATCCTCTTACCTGGTAAAGACACGTGGCATTGAAGACATGTGACTTATTTCATGTGTATTAATCAGAGTCGATACTTTCCTTAATTTATTCGTTCTAAAACAAACCTTAGCTTGCCGATGCCGAAAAAGTGTCCAGGATCGACGATCGACAATAAACTTATGAAAGCGCTTTTCGGATCGACTCCTTTGAAAAAGTCCCGATGCCGAAAATGCATCGAGGATCAACGATCGGGGATAACTTTTATCATGGTCATATTTTTTTTGCTTATATTCTTGGGTTTTCCCCGATTCCGATAAAGCATGTCGGGCATCGGATAACGGTGATATCTTTTCATTCTTCGTTAACATCTGTTCCCCCCCCCGCTTTTACTGATGACGAAGGGGAATCGACTATCAACGATATCTTTATGCGAAAAAATTAATGCAAACCAAAAATTCCTTTTGCCAATGCCAAATTGACGCTTGACAACTGAGGTTTTCTGAGTGGTTCTTTTTTTCTTCTTTGAATTCCTTCCGATGTCAAATTTGAGCTCATTGGGTGAAGTGTTTTGCTGTCGATTCTTTATTCATGTGTTAAGGTATTTTTATTCATGGGGTTTCATAAGTTCAAGAAAACCTAAATAGGTGATGAGAGTCACGAAAATAAGCAAAGACAAAACATTTCCCAAAATGAAATTGAATCAGACATTGCAGAAGATCAAGTGGTACCCAAAAAGGTAAAAATTTGACAAAGGCTTTTTTAGGGTGTGTTGAGTGCTCAACAGGTGGCTTCAATAATTGGTAGTTTTAGGTCCCCCAAGTGGATGTTCTCTCCATCATAACTCTGAGAAAAGGAATGAGATACCCCTTCATGATGTCCTCTAAATTTTTCTAAGAAGGGAAACCAACCAACCTTTTCAAAATTTTCTTTGCAAGCTTGATACTCCTTCATTTCTCTGTATAGCTGAAACACTAGTTCGTTCCTGTCAACCCCCATGCCAGCTTAAAGACAGGTTTTAAAACAAGTATGGGCAATGAAATTTGGGCAAGGTTTTGGTACTGGATGTAAAATTATGAGAATAGGGTGACAGAAGCAAAGTAACAAGGCAGTGGAAGTGGATAGAGTGGTGTATAGTAGGAAGTGGCATTTGGATGGCAAAGCCATCCAGAAGAGCGTATATAATGAAATCGAGAGTACAACGGTCAATTATTTGAAATGATGGCAAGGTAAGGAAGAAGTATGACAACATGCCTAAGGATCATGTTCATGGATAAGGTGACGATCATATCCAAAGGAGTGTCATATCCCATTCTTACTGGTTTTCACAATTATTACGATAAATGTGGGTGATGTGACCAAAATGAAACATTGGGTAGCATTCAACATCATGAGTTTGAACAACATGAGTTCATAGAAGGTGGTATAAACATAGTTTTTTCATCATACAGATGGGAATTTTTGACAAGATATGCCAAACTGAAAGATCACCTTATGAAGAGATTCGTGTACATTATACTTGATTTTAAAATAAGGGAAATCATGAAGAACTTCAGAAAATAATGATATGGAGGTTTATTAACTCAAGGTAATATGAGGGTAACCATATGTATAATACAAAATTCATGTGATTATTAATAAAAAGGAGAAAACATTGAGTCCATACCTTTGTTACTTGGAATGCATTCAATCCGTTAAAGCAATATCAAATGTAGAGCAATGTTACCCGAATCCCCTCATCAATATCATAGTACAAACTGTTGGATTACTGAGAAGGGGGGGTGAATCAGTAATAGAGAAATGTAATCCTTTTTCACCATAAAATGCAAGTGTTATATCAATGTACCATTATCATCCAATAGTTGCAAAGTAAATAAACAATGGACAAATGAGCAATCACACATATACATAGTACACCAATGTTTTACATGGAAACCCAAAGCGGGAGAAAACCACATAATGCTTTTTCTTACATGTCTTTAAGAATTACATTCATTGGAAGCACCAATTTCTTTTGTTTTCTAGCTGCAACTGGAAGGAGTCTCCAACCCCCTAGTTTCCTAGACTACAACTTGAGGGAAGCTCCAACTCCCCAATTATCTAGCTACAACTAGAAGGAGGCTACAACCCCCTATGTTCTCCGGCTAAAACTGGAAGGTGGCTACAACCACCTGTCCTTTCCCCATACAAACTCCCTGGTATATAAGTATAATGATGGAACCAATGTCACACTATCAATGTGAGATATACTGCTGTAAACCTGTACCAATCAACCTGCACCAAACAACCTATACCAATAACCTAAACAATGCATCAACCATACATCAACTTGTACCTCAACCTATAATCAACCTGTACCATAAAAAAGTGCATCAACCATGCACTGACCTATACCAAACAACCTGTAATAAACCTATACCATAAACAATTCCATCAACCATGCACCAACCTATACCTCAACCTATACCATGAATAAGTGCATCCACCATGCACCAAACCTATACGAATAACATGTCACAACAACATGTCCAAAAAAACTATCAAAACAACTTGTCTCATCAATCTTATCAACCAAATCAGATCTACTCACCAAGATCAATCACCAAGACAACTCTAAAAGATGTGCATCAACCAAGCATAACACAACAACTCATAATCATCACCAAGATCAATATGCACTTCTAATAATATACCAATACAAGTATGCTACATCATCCATAAACCATGTGTCAACAATACTACTAACAAGTGCCTCCAACCATGTTATACCAAGTGTGTACCAATCATGTATCAACTACTCATCAACTATGACTCATCAATATGTACCAACATCATCAACTAAACACCTCATGTATGTGCCAACTCATCAACTACTTGTCTCAACCATGTACCCAACATGTACCTCAACCAAAATCCCTCGTAAATTTCATCATCCAAATCTGATTTGTAACTCTGTAATAGACCTATTTTATATCACCACATACTTGCAAACTTTCCTTAACTTTAACAACAAGAGACTAGCATTTTCATCAAACTTTACTTTAGACTCACATGACCAGTTTTGGATTAGTCAACAACCCTAACTTGAAATAATCATAACTATGTACCTGTAATGGATAAATACATAAAAATAGTACACAATTTTCTTCAGTGTGTTTTATACAATTCCTCAAGGTGTCACTACTTGGAACCTCTCAGAATAGTTATAGAAAAAATGGCATACCTTGTTGAATTCTGGCTTATTCTAGAGAGAGAACTTGTAGAGCGTGCCCCGGATGGAATATTTGTTGTATAAATATGAAATGTTACAAAAAATACTAAAAACTATACTCCAACCAACACATTTGGTCTTACTGAATTTGGATATGTTATGAATAAGTTATGACGTGTTTACCCGAAACACCTGTTTTAGACTAGTTTCAGGACTAGCCACAAACCCTATTTTCCACGGAGTGTAACTCCAAAAATATAACGACCCACATGCTTAAATTCGTACCACAAATACTTGGATATGTTTTCTCAATGGCCTCTCAATTTCATGCTCCGAATCATTCTAGAAAAAACATTATTGCAAAAATGGTTAGATGACCTGTAATAACATACATTAGAAAGCATCATCAAAGGAATTTATCCTCACTTGAATTTTGACCTTCTTTACTTAACCTTCCCTATGAAATTCAGCTTAGATATCCTTTGGTTACCTCATTCACCTGTAGATATTCAATATTCTCAAGTGTGCTTCAAATGAGAGAGCCTTGTCTCTTATTTATACTCTCCAAGTAGCTTCCTTAGAAGCATCTTCTAGGCCACTTTGTCCACACAGTCACCTATGTCCAACTTTTCCCAATTTTCCACTTGTCCATATATCCAATAGCCACTTGACTACTTAACCCATTTTCCTCATTTTAAGGTTAACCTTCTTATAACTACTTTCCATAATTAGAAAGTTCTCCATTTACTTTATTATTCAAATAATTCTCCTTGACTTTTCCACTTCACTTTATTATTTAAATAATCCTCTTTGACTTGGTCACTTCACTTTATTATTTAAATAATCCTCTTTGAATTTGTCACTTCACTTTATTATTTAAATAATTTCTTCTTTACAAGAACTTTGACCTCTTTTACCTTTTGGGGCTTGAATCCAACATATGAGGGTCCTCCAAATTCGTAATTCCATAACTTTCAAACCGTGAGGAGTTATGCGACGTTCCACATACCATTAGAAATGGAATGACATGTAATATCCATATAGAATAGTATTACCTATAAATATATCAAAAAACATACCATTATACATCAAACAAACTTGGGTCCATTACCCAAACCTGGGTTCTCCAACTTCACATGGCCATAACTCTCTAACCGTGAGGATTTATGTGATGTTCCACATACCACCGGAAATGGCATGACATGTAATAACCATCTAGAATAGTCTTACCTTAAAATATATTAAAACTCATACCATTATACATCAAACAAACTTGGGTCCATTACCCAAACCTTTGTGCTACTGGAATTCACTATTGTACTTTCTCCAAGGGTTGACATCAATCACTAAGGGTTGACATCAATCTACAATATCACTCTCCAATGGTTGACATCAATGAAAACCAACAATCCATACCAACTGTCCATCAACCTAAGCCAACTGTATGACAATCTCCCCGTTTCGCATTGATGGCAACACCAACATTGATGGAAGCACTTAGTCATGATAACATTCATGCTTATTCTCCTCATCAATGTTTCTATCTCTCCCCCTTTGACATCAATGAAAAAGGGTATCTCCCTTTAGGGATGCTCCCCCTAACTAAACTCTCCTTTGGCTTCTCCCCCTGTCTACATGCCTCCGTGCTCTCTCTCCAAGCATTTCTATCCTGCACGTGATAAATCTCTCCCCCTTTTTCATCAATGGAAAA
This sequence comes from Picea engelmannii, assembly GCA_009831015.1. Classification (NCBI taxonomy): domain Eukaryota; kingdom Viridiplantae; phylum Streptophyta; class Pinopsida; order Pinales; family Pinaceae; genus Picea; species Picea engelmannii. Next base: position 27,101 of record WSFP011357047.1, on the reverse strand, counting down.
TGTATCTTTCCATCTGGGGCTTCTCCCCCTAACTGAATTTTCCTTGGGGATACTCCCCCTGACTAAACTCTTCCTAAAATGGATCTCCTAACTTGAATTGTCCTATTTATAGTGCTTCCTTGTGTACATCTAAGACATATAAGATAAGCATTCAAAATCATTCATTTTGGAGTAGAAATTACTCCTAGTCTTTCGTGAAGATACTCAAAGGCTTCCTGTGGAAGCGATTTTGTAAAGATGTTTGCCACTTGTTATTTTGTACCCACATATTCAACTCTGATGTTCTTCTCTGCAACCTATTCCCATAGAAAGTGATAGTTGATTGGAATGTGCTTCATCTTGGAGTGCATCACTGAGTTATTTGAGATACCGATGGCGCCTTTATTATCACAATAGATTGGAATGGGCTCATCATACTCAACTTGTATATCTGTTAGAGTTTGTTTCATCCATAGAACCTATGTATAACATGATGTTGTTGCAATATACTTTGCCTCAGCTGTAGATAAAGATATTGATGATTGTTTCTTTCTTAGCCATGATACTAAACACTCACCCAAGTAGAACACTGCTCCACTGGTGCTTCATCGATCATCAATGCAACCTGCTCAATCTGCATCTATGTAGGCAATAAGTGATAGATCCTTTCCTTTTGGATACCATAATCCAAAATCTTTCATTCCTTTGAGATATTTGAAAATCCTCTTCACTGCTAATACATGTGATTCCTTTGGTGCTGCTTGAAATCGTGCCACTTGTCCAACTGCCTCATTACATCTGGTCTGGATGTTGTCACATATAGTAGGCTACCAATCATTGACCTATATTTCCTCTGATATGTAGACTTTGAATCATCATATTTTCTCAACTTGCAACTGGTTTGCATGGGAGTGATAACTGGTTTGCAATCTTCCATTCTGATTCTCTTTAGAATTTCTCTGATATACTTGGTTTGAGAAATAAAAATTCCTTGGTTGCTTTGACATATCTAAAGACCCAGAAAGAAGGATAGTTATCCAAGTAATTACATTTCAAATTCATTCTGCATGTCCTTTGCAAATTTCTAGCTTAACCTTTCATCAGTACTTCCAAAAATAATATCATCAACATAAACTTCAATTAATAAAATACTATCTTGAGTTACCTTGATGTAGATGTTGCTTTCTACACTTCCTTTTCTGAACCCTGCCTTCTATAGATATTCATCCATTCTAGAGTACCATGCTCTTTTCTACTTTCACATATCTATCCAAACCTGCTAAGTATTCTTACAAATCCATCTCTGTCCATACTATCCAAGACTCTAATTGCGCAACTGCCCATAATGCTGACCCATTTATCACTATACTATCATGAAGTCTTGATTAATATATCAAACTGTACTTCTGATAACTGACTGCCCTGGATCTGTCTTCTCAAACTCTACAAGCTTCTCAAAGGATGGTTCTTTGGTCTGTCACAACTATCACATAGACTCCCCTTGTCTAATATTCACATTACATGGGAGTCTCTAAGCCGGATGGCTCAGAACAATTATTTCTCTGATGTGTATTCATCATCATCTTCATTGGTAGATTCATCATCTCTCTAAGCTCTGACTTCTTTCTTTTTGTCTATGGATTCATCTTTCACTACAATACATGAAAGTACAATCTCTTGAACCTGTTCCTTATTTACTTGTCCTTATTTTCTTTCATTTATTTTCCAAACCTTTCTATATGTGACATCCTTCTTTTTCTCTGTAGATTTTTCTTCATCTCGTTTTATTGCCAATCTTGCGATCTCTGGGACCTGGTCTTTCTTCACCTGTTCTTCATGTTTTCTTATCCATACTTTCTTATATCTGATATCAATGTTCTCTTTCATGGAAGTATCGATCATGCTTCTACAATCATGAGCTATGTGTCCATAGTTATGACATTTGTAACATTCAATGTTATGTGGGGACACATAGGAATTTCTTGCTTGAACATTTCTTTTATAATCCCTGTAATATGCAACCTTATGTCCAAAGTTAGTACAATAAAAACAATGACCATAAAATAAATTTGCATACATGGGAGTGATGATCTTCTTTGTGGTGTGGTCCTTCTGAATTTCTTCCTTGATTGATAATGATCATGATTGAAACTTCTTTGTGGCTTGAACATGGATGGTCTTTTTGAAGATGTATCTTTATTAATTTTCTTAGATTCTGGTTGACCATGATTCCTTCCTTTGAGTACTTCTGCATAACTCTTTCTATTTTCTTCATTCTTGTTTTCTAACAACTTAGAGTGCTTCTCTTCATTCTCTACAATTGATGTGGATGTTTCTGTCTCTTCAAAGTTCTTGTTGAGCTTGACAATTTTGACTCTTAGTGTGACAACTTCTTCTTCAAGATTATCAACCTCTTCTTCTTTGTTCATTATTTTAGACTTCATGACTTCATGACTTCTTCTATTCTCTTTGCTTCTTCAAGTTGAATTTTCAATGTAATTATTTCTTCTTCCGGTCTTCTCTCTTCTTGACCAAACTCTTCCTCAAGTTGGTTTAATTCATTGTTTCTTTCCTTGAGATGATCCATTCGTATCTTTTGTCTCTTTTCTTCTTCTTCCTTTTGTGCTGCTATGTTGGCTTCTAAAAATTTATTTTGATATTCTAGAGTTTCTTCCATTCTTCTAGCCTCTTCTAGTTGAGCTCTTAAATTCTTGATGACTTGCTAATCTCTTTAGGAACCTTGAACACTTTCCTTTTTCTTTTTCCTTTTGCTTCATCAACTCTTTCTTGGATGACTCGTTTTCTTCTCTTTCTTTCTTTAGATATTCAATTGCACTGATCAATTTTTCTCTGTAATCAACTTCTGTTTCTTCATACTCTTCCTCTTCTGAATCTGCCTGACATGATGAGCATATTTCTTCTTGTTCTGTATATGCACCTTCTTTGGAATTTTTTGAATCTACAATGGGTGAATAATATATGTCATGTAACGTATCCCAAAGTTCTTTGGCTAATGAACATTTACCAACCTTTTCTCTTACCAAATTAGGTAATCCTTCCCAGATGAAATCCATTGCTATTTTGTTATTCTTCTTCAATTCCTTCTTGGCTGGAGTCTTTGCCCTTTTTGAAATATCATATCATGTAACAATTGATAGCCAAATATAATGTCCCTGTGCTTGTAAAAATAATTCCATCCTTATGCTCCACATCTCATACTTAAACCCATTCTAACCATTAAACATTGGTACTCCATTCATAGAATAATTTATGATCTCCTTCTAGTGGTTAAACTATTTCCCGAAGGAACCAACTCTGATACCAATTTTTGGATTACCAAGAGGGGGGTGAATCAATAATAGAGGAATGCAATCCTTTTTCACCATAAAATGCAAGTGTTATATCAATGTACCATTATCATCCAATAGTTGCAGAGTAAATAAACAATGAACAAATGAGCAATCACACACATACACAATACACCAGTGTTTTACGTGGAAACTCAAAGCAAGAGAAAACCACACAATGATTTTTATTATATGTCTTTAAGAATTACATTCATTGGAAGCACCAAATTCTTTTGTTTTCCAGCTACAACTGGAAGGAGGCTCCAACCCCCTATTTTCTCAGGCTACAACCTGAGGGAAGCTCCAACTCCCCAATTCTCTGGCTACAACCAAAAGGAGGCTACAACCCCCTATGTTCTCCGGTTACAACCAGAAGGTGGATAAAACCACCTTTCCTTGCCTCGTCCAACCACCCTAGTATATAAGTAGAATGATGGAACCACTGTAACACTATCACTGTGAGCTATAATGCTGTAAACCTGTACCAATCAACCTACACCAAACAACTTGTACCAATAACCTGAACCATGCATCAACTTGTACCTCAACTTGTAATCAACCTGTACCATAAACAAGTGCATCAACCATGCACCAACCTGTACCAAAAAACCTGTAATCAACCTGTACCATAAACAATTGCATCAACCATGCACCAACCTATACCTCAACCTGTACCATGAATAAGTGCATCAACCATGCACCAAACCTGTACGAATAACCTGTCACAAAAACATGTCCAAACAACCTATCACAACAACCTGTCTCATCAATCTTATCAACCAAATCAGATCTACTCACCAAGACAACTCTCAAAGATGTGCATCAACCAAGCATAACACAACAACTCATAGCCATCACCAAGATCAATATGTCTTTCTAATAATATACCAATACAAGTATGCTATATCATCCATAAACCATGTATCAACAATACTACTAAAAAGTGCCTCCAACCATGTACCGAGTATGTACCAATCATGTATCAACTAATAATCAACTATGACTCATCAATATGTACCAACATCATCAACTATACACCTCATGTAAGTGCCAAATCATCAACTACTTGTCTCAACCATGTACCCAAAATGTACCTCAACCAAAATCCCTCATCAATTTCATCATCCAAATCTGATTTGTAACTTTGTAATAGACCTGGTGTATATGATCACATACCTGCAAACCTTCCTTAACTTTAACAACAAGAGACTAACATTTTCATCAAACTTTACTTTAGACTCACATGACTAGGTCAACAACCCTAACTTGAAATAATCATAACTATGTACCTGTAATGAATAAAGATCTAAAAATAGTACACAATGTTCTTCAATGTGTTTTATGCAATTCTTGCAGGTGTCACTACTTGGAATCTCTCAGAAAAGGACTTATAGAAAAAATGGCATACCTTGTTGAATTCTGGCTTATTCTAGAGAGATAACTTGTAGAGCGTGCCTCGCACATAATATTTTTTGTATGGATCTGAAAATTTTATATGGAATACTACAGACTGTAACATAACCAATACATTTTATCTTACTAAATTTGGATATGTTACGAAGAAGTTATGATGTTTTTACCTGAAACACATGTTTTAGACTAGTTTCAGGACTATCCACAAACCCTATTCTCGACGGAGTGTAAATCCAAAAATACAACAACCCAAAAGATGAAATTGGTACCACATCTGCTTGGATATGTTTTCTCAATGGCCTCTCAATTTCACAGTCTGAATCATTCTAGAAAAAAATTTATTGCAAAAATGGTGAGATGACCTGTAAATAACATACCTTAGAAAGCATCGTCAAAAGAATTTATCCTCCCTTGAATTTCGTCCTTCTTTACTTCACCTTCTCTCTAAAATTAAGCTTATATATCCTTTGGTTACCTCACTAACCTGTAGATATTCAATATTCTCAAGTCTGATTCAAATGAGAGAGCCTTGCCTCTTATTTATATTCTCCAAGTAGCTTCCTTAGAAGCATCTTCTAGGCCACTTTGTCCACATAACCACTTTGTCCACATAGTCACCTATGTCCAACTTTGCCCAATTTGCCACTTGTCCATATATCCAATAGCCACTTGACCACTTAACCCATTTTCATCATTTTAGGGTTAACCTTCTTATAACCACTTTCCATAATTAGAAAGTTCTCCATTTACTTTATTATTTAAATAATCCTCGACTTTGTCACTTCACTTTATTATTTAAATAATCCTCTTTGACTTTGTCACTTCACTTTATTATTTAAATAATACTCTTTGACTTTGTCACTTCACTTTATTATTTAAATAATCCTCTTTTCCTTTGTCACTTCACTTTATTATTTAAATAATTTCTTCTTTGCAAGCACTTTGACTTCTTTAACCTTTTGGGGCTTCAAGCCAACATATGAGGGTCCTCCAAATTCGTAAGGCCATAACTCTCAAACCATGAGGAGTTATTGGCATTACACATACCACCAAAAATGAAATGACATGTAGTATTCATATAGAATAGTTGTACTTGCAAATATATCAAAACTCATACCATTATACATCAAACAAACTTGGGTCCATTACCCAAACCTGGGTTCTCCAACTTCACATGGCCATAACTCTCTAACCGTGAGGAGTTATGTGATGTTCCACATACCACCGAAAATGGAATGACATGTAATACCCATATAGAATGGTCTTACCTTAAAATATATTAAAACTCATACCATTATACATCAAACAAACTTGGGTCCATTACCCAAACCTTTGTGCTACTAGAATTCACTACTGGACTTTCTCCAAGGGTTGAAATCAATCACTAAGGGTTGACATCAATCTAAAATATCACTCTCAAATGTTCGACATCAATGACAACCAACAATCCATACAAACTGTCCATCAACCTAAGCCAAATGTCTGACACAAACTCAGTACCAGATCAAAACCAAAAAAATATCGTTTATGTACCGGACCAAAACAGAGGATTGGTTTAGAACTGGATCAACACAACAGATTGGTTTAGTCCCGAACCAACACAAAGAGAATTTTCCATTGCTGGATGAACTCAAAGTTTTTTTTTTTTTACAGGATGAAACTTTGACAAAGTACCTAGAATCTTGTAAGCTTGTTCTTCTGGTCTAAACATGTTCAGAGGGTCAAGCTGAAGTAGAGGTTGGAACTTACTAATGATGTATGTGATTTTTTTCCTTTGAATGACCATGTTAAAAAGTTATAACCATCATACTGGTACAGGGGTGTTGAAAATGCAACGAAAGTATCATAAAATGAGGCAAAATATCCAATGATTAGGCTCCAATCTTTGTAACAAGAAGGAAATTGTAGTTGGACATCCTCCTGTAGAGGTGCATAAACCTCCTATTTTTGGAAACAGACAAACCACTAATTTTGTTGCCACTTCCATTTTATTTGAAACAAAAACCTAACTACTATTGCCCTGTGGGTTTTTCTCGAGCCCAGGTCAGTTAATGCTCACTCGTGTTTTCAATTTTTAGGATTCTGAAAAACTTAAAGAAAAATCCTTATATTGTCTTGTGGATTTTTCTCGAGCCTAGATCAGTTAATACTCATCGGTGTTTTCAATTTTTAGGAGTCTGAAAAACTTAAAGAAAACTCCTTACACTATCCTGTGGATTTTTCTCAAGCCTAGATCAGTTAATACTCGCCGATGTCTTCAATTTTTAGGAGTCTGAAAAACTTAAAGAAAATTCCATTCAACTCCTTTCCCATGAGTAATCTACCAGGGTTGGGTAAAGGAATAAACTCACTTCTGGCAAATGTCCTCCTTATTTCTTATCTACATGAGAACATAATAAACTTATGCCTTTGTTAGTAACACGAGAAATCACTATCTACACACACCTATATACATATATGTACAAATTTAAATCAAATCTCATAACAAAAACTTACAGTGGTGGTTCAACAAGAGGATAACCCCTCTTCCTTACCAATTGCATTTCAGAATTCTGAAGAACTTGTTTGATAAAATCCTCTTTAGACAGAGGCTTGTGATAGACTTTCAATCGACGCCCATTTACAACAAAGGAGTTTTGATCTTCATCAATAGTCTTTATCTTCACTGAACCATTTTCATAAACTGTGTCTACTTCATAGGGTCCCAACCATCGAGTGGAAAATTAACCCTTGAAATTATTGAACCTACTGTCATATAGAAGGGCCCAATCACCAAGATTAAAACATTTCTTCTTGATATACTTGTCATGCCATTTAGTCCTTTGTTCTTGAATAAGTGTATTCCTCTGTAGATCATCTTGTCTTATTTCATCAAGTTCATTTAATTGCAATATCCTTTGTTTTTGGGCTTCATCCAAATTCATTCCCAATTGCATAGCAATCTTGGAAGTTTTTACTTGAAATTTGATGGGAAGCAACACCTTCTTTCCATACAATAATTCATAAGGTGTATGGCTTGTTGTGTTTCTCCAAGTTGTTCTATAGGCCCATAAGGCTTCAGGAAACCAATCTACCCAATATTTATGGTGTAACTGAACCATCTTGGTAAGTATAGCCTCTATCACTTTGTTAGTTGATTCCACTTGTCCGTTTTCTTGGGGATGATAAGGTGAGGATTTTCTATGTTTAATATGATATTGTTCAGTAATGGATTTGACCAGATTGGAGGTGTTATCTCCTGCTAATTAGCATTAATTTTTCCCAAAGAATTTTGTTCTTGTGTTATTTTTCCATTCAGATTTTCAAACTTTTTCACCAACCCCGTCAAGCTCCCATCACCTAAATTCTTCACTCAACTAATCATCCCAAATAGTCATGTCCTCCATGAGTAAAAAATTTGGCGAATATCCCAAACTTGTACCTAGCCTTAATGCTTATCTAAATCCCTTAGTTCCATCACTTCATTCATTTTTACCCTTATTTTCATATTCCCATTGAACATAAAAAATATTCCTTTTATTAAGCACCCTTATCCTATCCACAAATTCATGTGTTAAGCCTCATATGCCCAAAGTCCTTAGAAATTGGAAAAACCATTTATTATTATTAATATAAATATTTTTATATTAAAATGCTTATATTAATATTTGACCCAATATTTAATTTATGGCATCAAGTCAAATCATGGGCACGAATCTTGATTTATAATGTGGAAAAGTCAAAGAGCAGATAGAGGGTGCACATACATATCAGACATATAATTAACGCGGAAGTTAATTATGTGAAGGCAGGCCGGGGAAAATACCATGGTTTTTGGTTGGGGACACATGTTCTTACTTGATGCATATCATGGAGAAAAGCAGGTGAAATCAAAACCACTTTTCTCCAGCCCGATATAATAAATGAAACCATTTATCCTATGATTTAGGTGCAACATTTTTCCAGGAGTGCGGTTCAATAATTATTATGGAATTTCCAATAAAATAAATTCTTCCTCACGTGAAATTGTTTTACAGAGGTAAGATTCACATTTTACAAATAAAAGATATTAATGTTTATTTCCATGAAAAATATTTAAATGAGAAGATGCACGTGAAAGAAGACTTGGATAATTCTTTATCCAAAGGTTTTACAAAAGTAAAATAAGAAGATAAAAGGTATTTTATCAAATATGGTAAACTGGAAAAAACCAGACACGTAAATGTTTTTTCACAGCGAAACAGTAAATTGGAAAAAACATAACACAGTAAATGTTTTTCATAGTGGAATGGTAACAATAAATGTTTTTTACAGTAAAATGGTGAATTGGGAAAAACAGAAACATGGTTTTAAAAACCACGAGCATGAATTGAATTATGGAAATTTAATTCTACACGATAGAAAAATATATGGGAATTATTTTATTCAAATATATTATTCCCAAATATTTATTGAGAATATGGATAAATGGAATTAAATTTGAAAGGGTATAAGTGAAATTTCAAAGAGAACATGGCAGAGGAAGGATCTGGACCGTCAGAGGAATCTGCAGGGATCATGAAATGTTTTTTTGAAAACTGTCATTTGTAATCATTATAGTGAGTTTTAGAAGCTGAAACGTTTCAGTTTCATCCATTGTAATCAAATTGCATAAATACTAGGAAAATTGAATGAATTAAGTTGGGAAGAAGTGCAAGGGCACAGTTCTGGTTGTTTTGAACTCCACTGTAATTTTTTGGGACTGAATTGAATACATATGAAGAAGCTTTGAAGTCTCTGTGAAAATATTCTAATGGTGGTGATATGAGTATTGTTTTCCCTCGTTCTATGTATTTCATGTGATCTTTTATTCCATTTACATTTTCGTCTATTTAAATTGGAGAGTTAAAGGCTCAGAATTCGTCTTGTGATGCTCTTGGCTTAAGAAATTTAAATTGTGTATGTTTCTTCTTATCTAATTCATAATTCATTCCATAATGCTCTGATGCAGTTGTTTGTTTTCTCTATCTTCCTACATTCTACTTAAATTCAAATATAACTCAGATTCATTACCTCATTTAGCCTTATCCTCTAGAGAGTTCTACCAGCTGGTCATTGTTTTCATTCACTTTTAGAATTTTGACTCCATAGCTCTGAGTGTTCCTCCCCTTCATTGCCAACAACTTTGCCCCAAAACAAACCAAATCTAGCCATCGATTTCCAAAGAAATATCAAGTGACACGAGAGAGCCCTCTCTAAGTTGAGTAGGCTAGTGCCTCAGCTCGAAATCTGGTTGAAACAATTACCTCTGTCGTTTGTCTATCAGTTGGACAAAATTTACAGAGTGCTAACATTCTGGCGCCATTGCCAGGGACGAAATTGAAAAATTTTCCCTAGGAAAGAATGACATGGTTGAGTTCTAAGGTTTGAGAGCAATAGACACTTCGGCACATATTGGCTGTATTCCTGCTCTGACGACTCCACACATAAAAAAAATCAGTTTGAAGGTGATTCCAATGGTAGAAGAATCCAAAAATTTAAATTTTCACTGGTGACTCCACTCTCAATGCAAAATCCAGCTTCCAAAACATCATTGGCAACTCCACTATCCGAAGATGAGTTCCATATCTACAAGGTATGCTCAAATGAATCGATCTCATATTCCTGGCTTTCCAAATTGTATTCCTCACATAAATTGGCAAAAATATTTTCCTAAATTCGAAGATGGGAAAGGAAATGATGCTACCTTGCACTAGATTGGATTTCACATGCACATATGTAAGTTGGGGGTTGAATTTCATGAGGATTGTTTGATGAAAATGTTTATGGCTACTTTAGAGGGGAAAGCAAGATTATGGTATGAAGGTTTAAAACCATGCAACTTATACTCTCTTAAATATTTCCATATAACATTCTTTAAGCATTATGGAGAATCTAATCCTTCATCCTTGGTGTTTGAATATTGTTGTGAATTTTGTGAACATTTCATTAAGTACCTTAAAAATGTTTTTAGTGATGAAGAGTGTATGAATGATGAAATCATAGAAGGCCTTTATGAATATTCATCCCAACAACAAATAGTAGCCCTTCCTTTGGTTGAAGATGAAGCTGATCAAGAAATTGTTGTTAAAAGTCATTTTCCTTCTCCTGAACTTGATGAAGATCTTCAACAAGATTTCTAGCAAGACAAAGTGTTTCAAAGTTGTCTTTCTTCCCCTATGAATGATGTGGTTGTTCAAATTCTAAGTTGCCTAGACATGGATGAGGATTCTGAAACTGCATCTATGGAAACTTCAAGCAATGAACACACAAATGACATAGAGTTTCAGGAAAGCAACAAAATAATGTATGCCACTTTCCAATCAGAAATACAGAAAGATAATGAACAAACAATTGTTTTATTTGATTCATTTGAAAATCATGGTTTTGAAAATACATCCATGGGAACTCTAGACTGTGAAATAGTTCATGATGTTAGCTTTTCACATCTACAAGAAGGTTATGAACAAGAATTTATTTCCATTCATTCATTTGAAAGTCAAAATGACAGTCCTCAACCAAATTTTCAGAAGTTTAATAAAACCAAATCAGAATTGTTTGATGAACAAGAGGATGCACATAATATGGCTGTCACATTTGAAGATGTTCAATAATGTATGAATGTATTTTTTGATATTCATGGAAGAGTAGACAAACCTATTGCTTCCATTTCATTTGAAAATGTTCTCAAAACAAAAGAAATAGAGCAAGAACAATAAACACTTATGAAAGAGGCTTGTCCTTTTGTTTTTTCTCATCAAGAAGAAATGATTTTTCATGGTTTTCAAGATCCTGTGGCCATCCTATTACAGTATTTAGTGAAGGAGGAGTTTGTTTCATTCATAAGCTCAGGTTTTGGATTCAACTTTTGTTTTCAGTTGCCTATCTTTTACATTTGTCTGCCTTCTTAAGAAAGATGTGAGCGAAGAAAAATCGAGAAGCCAATTGCTTGATTGGTTGCATTGACACTTTAGCATCACTTGATTGAGTATTTATTTCAGCAGTTTTAGAGTAGATAGGAGTGTGAAAATAAGCTTGTTGGTCAAGCATTTTTTCAGTTTGGATTTCCAATAGTGTGTACAATCAGATTTTAGCGGTGTATTCAGTGTTTAGTATCTAGTTGAGAGCAGTGTGTAGAGTTTGGTTTTCAGCAGACACTGGTGACAGGTCAGAGAAGGGTACACACACATGTTTTGGGAGTAGCCCAATGGATCAGGCATGTGGTATATTTTTCTTTGCTACCTCGTAGGGAGGATAGCATCCCTAATAGGAGCCTATGTTATCACCTGCTAATTTGCATTAATTTTTCCCAAAGCATCTTGTCCTTGTGTTATTTTTCCACTCAGATTTTCAAAAATTTTCACCAGCTCTGTCAAGATCCCATCACCTAAATCCTTCACTCAACTGATCATCCAAAACAGTCATGTCCTCCATGAGTAAAAAATTTGGCGAATATCCCAAAACTATACCTAGCCTTAATGCTTATGTAAATCCCTTAGTTCCATCACTTCATTCAGTTTTACCCTTATTTTCATATTGTCGTTAAAATAAAAAATATTCCTTTTATTAAGCACCCTTATCCTATCCACAAAGTCATGTGTTAAGCCTCATATGCCCAAAGTCCTTAGAAACTGGAAAAAGCGTTTATTATTATTAATATAAATATTTTTATATTAAAATGTTTATATTAATATTTGACCCAATATTTAATTTATGGCATCACATCAAATCATGGGCACGAATCTCGATTTATAATGTGGAAAAGTCAAAGAGCAGATGGAGGGTGCACATACATATCGGGCATATAATTAACGCGGAATTTAATTATGTGAAGGTGGGCTGGGGAAAATACTGTGGTTTTTTGTTGGGGACACATGTTCTTACTTGACGCATATCCGGGAGAAAACAGGGTGAAATCAAAACCACTTTTCTCCAGCCTGATATAATAAATGCAACCATTTATCCTATGGTTTAGGTGCGACATTTTTCCAGGAGTGTGGTTCAATAATTATTATGGAATTTGCAATAAAAGAAATTCTTCCTCACGTGAAATTGTTTTACAGAGGTAAGATTCACATTTTACAAATAAAATATCTTAATGTTTATTTCCATGGAAAAGATTTAAATGGGAAGATGCACGTGAAATAAGACTTGGATAATTCTTTATCCAAAGGTTTTACAAAAGTAAAAGAAGAAGATAAAAGGTATTTTACCAAAGACGGTAAACTAGAAAAAACAAGACATGGTAAATGTTTTTTCACAGGGAAACGGTAAATTGGAAAAAACGTAACACACTAAATGTTTTTCACAGTGGAATGGTAACAGTACATGTTTTTTACAGTAAAAAGGTGAATTGGGAAAAACAAGAACATGGTTTTAAAAACCATGCGCATGAATTAAATTATGGAAATTTAATTCTACAGGATAGAAAAATATTTGGGAATTATTTTCTTCAAATGTATTATTCCCAAATATTTAATGAGAATATGGATAAATGGAATTAAATTTGAAAGGGTATAAGTGACATTTCAAAGAGAACATGGCAGAGGAAGGAGCTGGAGCGTCAGAGGAATCTGCAGGGATCATGAAACGTTTTTTTGAAAACTGTCATTTGTAATCATTACAGTCAGTTTTAGAAGCTAAAACATTTCAGTTTAAGCCATTGTAATTGAATTGCATAAATACTAGGAAACTTGAATGAATTAAGGTGGGCATAAGTGCAAGGGCACAATTCTGGGTGTTTTGAACTCCATTGTAATTTTTTGGGACTGAATTGAATACATATGTAGAAGCTTTGAAGTCTCTATGAAAAGATTCTAATGGTGGTGATACGAGTTTTATTTTCCCTCATTGTATGTATTTCCTGTGATCTTTTATTCCATTTACATTTTCATCTGTTTAAATTGGAGAGTTAAAGGCCCAAAATTCGTCTTGTGACGCTCTTGGCTTAAGAAATTTAAATTGTGTATGTTTCTTATTATCTAATTCATAATTCATTTCAATAATGCTCTGATGCATTTATTTGTTTTCTTTATCTTCCTACATTCGACTTAAATTCAAATATAACTCAGATTCATTACCTCATTTAGCCTTATCCTCTAGAGAGTTCTACCGGCTGGTCATTGTTTTCATTCACTTTTAGAATTTTGACTCCATAGACTTGAGTGTTCCTCCCCTTCATTGCCAACAACTTTGTTAAAACCCCCCAAAACAAACCAAATCTAGCCACCGATTTCCAAAGAAATATCAAGTGACACGAGAGAGCCCTCTCTGAGTTGAGCAGGCTAGTGCCTCAGCTCTAAAGCTGGTTGAAATAGTTACCTCTATCATTTTTCTATCATCTAGAAAATTTTTACAGAGTGTTGACAGGAGGTAAATTGGGTTCCTTGGTCTATCAGTATTTCTCGAGGCATGCCAAAATGAGTAAAGATGTCTTCAAATAGAAAATAAACAAACATTGTTCATTTGCATAGTACAAAGCTTTAGCCTCTACCCATTTAGTTACATAATATGTACAAACCGACATATACCTTCTCCTTCTTGACACGGGGTTGATAGGTCCTACAAATTCCAAAGCCCATTTCTCAAAGGGTTCAATGACTACCTGAGCTTGGAGAGGCATCTCATCACTTGTTTTTGGTTTCCCCATCATCTGACAATAATCACAACTAGCCACATATTTCTTTGTATCCTTGAAAATAGTTGGCCAATATTATCTTGACTATAGTATTTTATATGTTGTCCTCTTATCGACAAAATGACCTCCACATGGGACATCATGGCAGGCTTTGAAGATATCATACATCTCATCCACCCATACACATATTCTAATCACCAAATCAAGTCTTGTACAGTATAGACAGTGATCATGCCACATATAATTTTCACTCAATTGAACAATCCTCTGTTTTTCTCGAAGGGACAAATTCTGAGGTAATTTCCCTGTTACAAGATAGTTAGCCACATCTGCATACCAAGGAATGTAAGTAGAAATATAAAATAGGCTTTCATATGGAAAATTGTCATCCACTGGTGTGTTATCACATGTATGAATAAGTCTAGATAGGAAATCAACAACAAGGTTATCTTTGCTAGGTCTATCAATGATAATAATATTGAATTCTTGCAATAGTAGAAGCCATCTAGTAACTCTCGCATTTGTCACAGGATTATTCATTAAAACTATAATGGATGAGTGTTATGTGTGTAAAAAAACCTCATACCCTATTTTGTAGTGTCTGAATTTATTAATGGCATGAACCACTGATAAGAATTCCTTTTCAGTGATAGTGTAATTCACTTTAGTAGGGGAGAGATTTTTGCTGACAAAGTAGATAACATAGGGGAGTTGGTTTTCTCTTTGTCCTAGAAACATTTCCAAAGTTGTATCTGAGGCATCATTGCAGATGTGAAAGGGAAGAGACCAATTTGGTCCTCTTAACACAGGGGCACTGGAAAGATTTTTCTTCAAAATTTCAAAGGAAATCTGACATTTCTCATCCCAATGGAATTCAACCTCTTTTGCTAATAATTTGAACAATGGGGCATCCAAGTTTGTGAAATTTTGAATGAACCTCCTATAATACCCAACATGCCCTAAGAAGCTTCTAACTTCTTTCTGTGAGCTAGGGATCCTGATTTGAGAAATAATGTCAATTTTAGCAGGATCTACCCTTATCCCAGTACCAGAAATATGGTGACCCAAAACGATCCCTTCAGTGAGCATCATCCTATATTTTTCATGGTTGAGGGAAAGATTAGTCTCTCTACACCTGACCAATACTTTCTTGAAATTGTCCAATGCTTGTTGGAAATTGTCCCCATATACTGTGAAGTCATCCACATAGACTTCTACACAGTCATGGGTTAAATCAGAAAAAATAGCTAGGACAACCCTTTGAAAGGTGGTCGGGGCATTACAAAAACCAAAGGGAAGAACCCTATAAGCATAAGTACCCCATGGGAAAGTGAATGTGTTTTTCTCATGATCTTTAGGGGCAATTTGGATATGATTATACCCACTAAACCCATCTAATAAAGAAAAGTACATCTTCCCAAACAAGGTGTCCAAGACCTGGTCTTTGAAGGGTAAGGGAAAATAATCTCTATAAGTATCCTTGTTCAACTCCCTGAAGTCCACACAAATTCTCCATTTTCCATTCTTCTTAGAGACAATAACTAATGGGGATACCCACTTACTATATGAAATATGATAAATGAAATTGACATGTAGGAGTTTTTGGAGCTCTTCTTTCACTATGTATTTTAAGTCTGGGTTCGTTCTTCTTTGGGGATTCCTAACATGTTTGATTTGATCATTGTTGTAAATATGGTGTATATAGGTATCAGGGTGAATTCCTTTCATATCAGAGTAATCCCATGCAAAAGCACCATAATTTCCTTGAATCATTTGGATCAATTTTTGTTGTTGATCTAATTCTAGGCTAGAATTTATATATAGGGATTTTCCGAGACTAATTTCAACAGTCCAGACAACTGAATCCTATTCTCCACTTATTGCTGATATAGTAAATAATGTAGAAGTAGAGGGATGCCAAACCTCCTGAAACTCAGGGCTGAAAATATGTGTGAATTCTGGAAAATATTGAGGATACTCAATGCATTATGCATTGGCTAGAAATAGGCCTAAAATCTGTTCTTCAGTCTATTCTTGAACTCCCTTTTCTTTCTCAAGTGTTAATAGAAGTTGAGCATAGTTCTCCTCCCCATAGGGATTCTCCATCCATACAAGAAATTCACTGGATGGTTGGGAAGGAGGAAAGAGAACAAGTTTATGACTGTGGGTACCATTAGAAATTTTCATCTTTCCAGATCGACAACTAATAAATGCATCAGTAGTGGCCAACCAAGGTCGACCAAGCACAAATGGATGTCCAGGTTTGGAGGATTTTGAATGAATTACCAAGAAGTCCATAGGATACTCCCAAGAAGCCAAGGTAACTATTACATTATATAGGCTTCCTGATGGGCCGATGACTGATTTTTCTGCCAATTCCAAGAAGGTCTGTGTTGGCCTTAAATGATTTAGTTGCATCGTATGCATAGTGTCAAAAATCATAAAATTTATTGCTTCTCCTAGATCAATAAGTGTATTTGAAAAAGAAATAGAATTAATTTCTACATTCACCACTGGGTTTCCTAGATCATTATATTTGGATGGAATTTCTGCTATAAATTCTGATAGTTGTCCAACCACTTGTATAACATGAGGTTCCTTCCTCTTCCTTCCAGGATTTTTGATGCAAATATCCCTTATAATTTTAGCATAGATAGGAATATCTTTAATGTCTTGGAGTAAGGGTATCTTTACACATATATTCCTTAGTTAAGCTTATAAGTCATGTCCTAGAGGTACCTCATGTTTCTTCACAAGAAACCTTTCTGGATAGGGTGGGAGATTAGTTTCTTGAGGTATTTCTGATGGTTGAGGAATGTGAGGAGGAATTTCCTCTTGTATAGGAATGTATTCTTCCTCATTGGGTTGGTTATATATGTGTTCTTCTTCTTGAATAACCACTGTAGAATTTGGTTTATTCAAGACTTTCCCAGATCTCAATTGAATTTTACTTAGTGAAGTAGGAGTTATTACATAAGTTGGGAAAGTCTGTACTTCAAGATTTTGTACAGGTTGAGTAGGTATATTGTTTGGATTAGGGATGGGTTTTGCAGGAATATGGGTAGGCCGAGGGGGGTTTGGATTAGGTGAATCTTGCATTTTCTATTGTTGATTTGGATTCAAAGGAAAGGTGAGTTGTTGTTGTAGTTGGGAAGGTGGAAGTAAAGCAGGTGGATTAAATCCCAGTAACAATTGAGAGATATTTGAAGGATGTTGTGGGTAAGTAGGAAGAGTTGGTGGTTGAAAAGGATCATTCCCATATGCAAGGCTCCTCCATCCTTATTGCCAAGGTAGGATTTGTGGTTGCTGATGTGTCCATTGAGAATAAGGCATTGGAGTAATCCATTGTTGTTGTGAGTATTGTGTGGTATGGTCATAAAACATATTAGGATTTTGTAGTCTCCATGCTCTCTTGGGGGGATATAATGTTTCTTGAGGTTCTCCCCCTCCCTTGAAAATTGCCTTGAGTCTCTGTAAAAAAGGGATCTCATTGATAGGGTGATATTCTATACAAGTCCCACAAATTTCAATAATGTGAATGGGGCATTCTTTTTCAGGGTGCCTCTTCCTGCACCGAGGACAAAAAATTGCTAAAGTAACATTTTCTTCTTCTTGTTTCTTTTTTATTTTCGTAGTGTCTAACTGGATGTTGATTGTGTTTAGGATGTATGTTTTGAAGTTTTCAAGAAGATTCCCTAAATCTATCCTTATAACACCTCCTGGAGAAGTTTTGGTAGTTCTTCTCATAAGATCCCTTGCACTTTTTCATGTTTTGGCTTGGTTGCGAGAGTACCTTTTACAATAATCTGCAATGTCTGCAAATGGTTTCTGATATACATCTTTAGAACTCATGAGGTTTAGTACCTCAATACAGTCATCCCTTAAACATTTTGGAATATGGTCCTAACTATGGCTGTGTCCAAGGAAAATTGTTTCATCTTTTGATAGTTATATAGGAACCTTTCTAGGTAATCTTCCAAACTTTCCTCCTTAGACTGTTGCATTTAAAATATATCATTCCTAGAATCTCTAGGTCTGTAATAGTCTTGCTATTTATGGAGGAATTTTTCCTTCATACCATACCAAGATAATATAGTGTGTTCTCTTAGGCTCATAAACGACCTTAATGGTGAGTCTTTAAGTGTGGCTGGAAAGAGTTTTAGTTTTTGTGCACTATAAATATAATTATAACTTCTGCATAGTATATCAAATTCAAACAAAAATGAATCAGGATCTTCTGTTGACATACCATGGAAGTGAGGTAATGATAAAAATGAAACATTATTCATAGAAACATCTCTGGTAATGTCTAATATTGGGAATCCAAATGTCTCTGTTTCATTGTTTGCATTTCCCTCTTCATCTACCATATCTCCAAATAACACATTATTAGTTGTTGGTGATGTCTCCTGACTAAGTGATGGTTCAACAACTAGGTTGGATGGTATATCCAACTATTCCAATACTTTGTGTGTTGCTCCAATGGCATATTAAGCCTCTTCTACCACTCCCTCTGTCTCTTTTCCAACTCTTCCTTCTAATTGGGCCACCAATGCTTCCCTTCTTGCTTGCTATAATATGTTTTCAATATGAACAATAGCTTCAGATTTAGGACCTTTGTTTTCAGTTTCAATTACTGCCTTTGAACTCTCCCCTCTAAGGATTTTTCCTACATAAACATTAGTTGAGCTAGTATGGGGGGTTTTTCTTGATTTTTCTGTAACTTTGGGGGGTTTTCTTGAATTTTCTGCAATTTTATATGTAAAAAGAAGATCTAAATACTAACTCACACAAAATTCAACTACTGAAGGTAAGATGACAACCCGACTTTGGAGAAACCCCACTAAAGTGGATGCGTGAGCTCTTCCCTCACGTCTTCCCAGCTTCTCCCCACCCTCAGGTCTTCCTTAAAACCACTCGAAAACCATAAAATAAATCTAATGCAAACACTACCTATTACTATTTACAACTCCCTGACAATGATGCAAAAATGTTGGTGCAATTATATGTTCAATATATTGCAATCATTTAATATGTCAATCCGATTTCGTAATCAATAGAGTTGATGTACTATATGTACCAATGATAGATAATTGTCTATGTATACTAAGTATAGTCTATGTAAGAAAACACTTTTGAAACCAAATACTCTATTTTCACACTTTTCAAATAACACTCCCCATACAATTCAAAATTCAGAAAGAAAAACTAATCAACAAACATATAATCTAGGATTCAGGCTCAGGTGATAGATATGTTCATTTTTGGCTCATGAAAAGTAAATATGAACTGTGATTCTATCTCCTGGGACAACCACAAAAACAATAACTAACACTCTGAAAACTTAATCAAGTTTAAAAGAATTACTAGGCAGGGTAAAACATTCCATTATAAGTGCATGTATGGTGAGAGATGGAAGTATTAATTGCAACTATGTTTGCAAGGTGTAATCTAATCAATTCTGGAAAGGAAATCTAAGTATGGTGGTTACAGAATCATGATTGGTGAAAGATGGACATCCAACCTATCTTTAAATTTGCAGAACGAAAAAAAACACTACAACATTTAGTCTAGAAAAAACACCAAAACACTTAAATTGAATGATTTTTCTCGCATACTCACACAAAGATGTCAAATCATCACTCAAAAATCGTGACACTTAGAGATATCACATTATACACAACTTTATCTTACTCAAAATTACCACACATCCATGTGACCTACTACCAAATGCATCACAGGAACATATCAGGGAAGGAATTAACTATTGTATTCAAACATGAAATTACTTTATTCACACACACAGAAAACTAGAATCATATTCACAATTAATTACAAAGAGACTTACCTTGATTGGGTCTGTGGGCCCTTTCCATACCAACAAGGCAACTCTTAAGAGAAACTTATAGTAGAGAAGATGTAAACACACACATGTAGTCGATAAACAAAAAATATATAATTACTTCAGAAAATGGAGGTACAATCCACAATTGTTTCAGAACCAAACTTACAACATAATTGTGATTTATTTTATCTCTGCCTATCCTATCATCTACAAGTCTCTCTCTTTAAAGAGAATCAACCATTACAATCCAAGTTTGAAGATAACATAAAATATTTGAATGATTATTACAATTGGATGATACATCGATTTTTAAGGGAATGATTTCATCCTCATGACACAAAGTGCATGAGTGATGAAATGTATCATGGTCTCCAATGAACAAAGAATGTTCGATCCAACAAATTCAAATTCAATAGGTTGCATAGATTAACTATTGACATGGGATACTCAAAATAATACATCATTTTTTTCATTGAGTCGAGATTGGTAGCTATGGATGTAGTGGGATATTATTTCACTTCAATCCATGTGAAGACTTTGTAATGAACCCTACCTCTTGAACCCATAATTTTGTTTTTGTAAGTAAGTTTTCTATAAATTTCTTGTCATGAAAAAACAATTACAAAGTGCCAATTGTTTGTTGGAGCAAGAGTCACCATGCCTGAAAAAAATCTGCTCCAACTGATTTTTCAAAACTGAACAACTTAATACATAAAAAGTTATACAAAGCCAAGGGGCTATTATGACATAGAGATTTATTTATAATGCCAGACACAAAATGAAAAAGAACAATATTGCTAATCTGGACTCAATATTAATACCTAAGACGATTCGAATAGACGAAAAATACTACTAACAAAAAAGATGAAACTAATGTCCCTCATATGCAACATCAGTTCTCTACAAAAGGAAGGAGGGCGAGCGTTGTTGCTCCAGTAGTTGTAGGAGCTGGTGGGGCATATAGAGTATTGTGCATGTATGATTCCATGGCAATGCGATGATCCAAAAGCTCAAGTAAGAATTTAACATCATTCATTTCTCTACGAAGCTCATAAATCAACTGTTGATCCAGATCAATTTTGGAATGAAATGAGAGCAAAGATATTACAACGAAATGCTCATGAAAATTGCTAGAAACAAAGAAATACAACAATACTTAATTTCTATTAATGAAATAATTGTAAAGAGACTGTAAAAATAGAGAGTGAAAGATTTGCTAGAATGGTGGCAACTTTATCTCTAAGAAGATATGTGACGACTACGCTCATTCACAATATGAGGATTACAATGAAGCTCTGAAGGCCTTTTTATGATAAACATGAATTCCAAAACCCTGGACATCCAAAAACCTAACCCTAGGAGATGAAACGCCAAAAGTCAGGTGATCCCCATTTGGGTAAGTTAGTACATTAACTTCTTGGGGTCGTAACTTTTTCATACGATCTCCATTTTAGGCATGTGATAGCCTATTGGAAAGGTGTTTTCAATAATTACGCATTATGTCGTCAAACTCTAACTATGTCTATAGTTTGATTGCAGCGAGCCAAATTTTTTTTTCTTATGGCCCCAAAATGACGTTGGAAGTACAACAAGATGTGATGACATGAAAACATACAAAATAAGTCAGTTGGATTAGGTGGGAGGCCACCAGTATCCACCTAGAAGATGTGTAGGGATTCAAACAACCCCAAAAGTGTAGAACCCACAATTACAAATAAGTACAGAAGAACGTGCTACACTAAAAACTGAAAAGAGGAGCCAGTTGGAATAGGTGGGTGGCCACCAATATCCACCTGGATCAATCCTCCCCCCTTAGGAAGTGATGGTCTTCATTGCTTTGAGTTCCTAGGGAAGAGGGGAAAGAATTTTATGAATCTGATGCTTGGTGAGTTGTGTGCCTTGTTGGAGAAGTTGTGCTTCTTGGCTTGTGGAAGACTATCACAAACCTGTTGCTGGAGGGGTTGAATATGTTCCACCAACCTGTTGTCTTTGGGTTGGATGGGGCATTGTGTAGGAACTATTGTAGGTGAAGAAACAATATATTATGTCTCTTTGACAATCTGTTTTTGCTAGATAGAAGGTGTTGAGGCTGTAGTGGTCTTCTGTACATCCTTTGAATAGACTTTGAAGAGGATGAATTTTTTAGTATGAGAGATTACCTTGCGGTGCTATTTTGGTGGAGTAGTAGTCAGAACTACCTCTAGTATCCTATAGAGATGACCTCCCAGAGTAATAATGACACTATGGGGTCTAGACTCATAGACATCATGAAATTTCCACATATATGGTTGGACCAAAACAACATCACAGACATCAAGAGGGAAAATATCACACAATAACTCATCCTTGAAGGGATGGATTCCATAGGACATGCAACACTACTGGCTGACGCAAAGATCTCGTCCCTGGTGAAGCCACCCTATGTTGTATGGCTACGAGTGTGGTGTTGTCGACAACCCCAACTGTTTGATGACCTTAGCTGAGATGATGTTCTTCTCGCTATCGTCATCAACAATGAAATGCAATGGGGTCCCCCTCACCCACATATGTGAATGGAAGAGGCACTCCCCTTCTTCAGGATCTACTGGTTCTTCTAGCTGAATTGTTGTGGTCGTGACAATAACAGTGGGTTTTGCGTCAATGATCTGTTTGTTTTCAATATTTTCTAGATTGGATTATGAATCAGGGTTTGGATCTGTGTCTTTGAACTCAGCCACCAATGAATGTTTTGAGTGACATTCATCGGTGTTGTTCCAGGGGATTTTGTGGAAGTCACACCACTTCCCAGTGTCATTATTCATCTTTAATTTACCCTTTTTGTCTTGTGTCTTGGGTTGGTTGTCTAGAGGATGTTGGTTAGGACCATCTTTACCATGCTTTGGTTGTTGCATATTTGAAGACTTGAATTCCCATTTGTTCTGGTGCCTAAATTTCTGCTCGATTTTGACAACATATCTATAGGAAACTCCTAATGATGAGATGTTTAGGAAATCCATTTTGGTTTGGATGTACCTATGCAGAGCCCCATAGTATTTCAGAACCAGATGTCACTCAGAGTCTTTGATACCCAACTTGGTGCGCAAGGTATGGAAAGTATTTTTGAACTCTGACATTGTTTGGCTCTTCTCTTGTCGTAGTGTGGTCTATCTCATGTACTGGTCTTCATAGTTATCAACATGATAGTACTGTTCTTTGACCACATCCAAAAAAAAATCCCAAGTGGGATCATCCCCATATATTTCAGATTCCTCTGTGGAACTTTTCTCCCAGTAAGTTTCCCACCAATGTTTGACATGGGGGAGAGCCTTGAGGAGTGTGAAGGTGATCTTTTACCTGTCAGAAAATTTTTGAACAGAGAAATAAAATTCTAATAGATTTAACCATTTTTCTAAGGCATCTTCATCTATCTGACCTTTAAATATGGGAATATCAAAATTAAATTGTACCTTGAAGGGAGAGGTTCCTCCAAAATGACCGCTTGATGAATATGCACATGTTTCTATCGGCAGACATTGAAGGATGTGTGCAAAATTCTCCATCATTTTGTCCCTTTGTTGCGCGAGAGCTTGCTCAAGCAACAAGTTAATAGAATCTTCTTCTTCGTCGTTTTTATTTTCTACCTCCATCGAGGGTTTCTTGGGTGTGCGAGAGAGATTTTCCTCAAGAGAGACAAACTCAAGATCTAATTGGATATACTTGGACCTCATTGGGGACATGCAATGAAAAACGATCAAGAGAAACCTGCTTTGATACCACTGATCCAGATTAATTTTGGAACGAAATTAAAGAAAATAGATTACAATGAAATGCTCGGAAAATTTCCATAAATAGAGAAATACAACAATATTTTATTTCTATTAATGAAAGAATTGTAAAGAGACTGTAAAAATACAGAGTGTAAGAATCGCTAGAATGGTGGAAGATTTATCTTTGAGAAGAGATGTGACGAATACGCTCATTCGAAAGATGTTGATTACAATGAGGCTCTGAAGGCCTTTTTATGATAAACATGAATGCCAAAACCCTATACATCCAAAAACCTAACCCTAGGAGATGAAATGCCAAAATTCATGTGGGCCTCGTTTGGGTAAGTTAGTACATTAACTTCCTGCGGCTGTAAGTTTTGTATACGATCTCCATTTTAGGTACGTGATAGCCCATTGGAAAGGTATTTTCGAGAATTACACATTACGCCATCAAAATCTAACTCCATCTACAGTTTGACTATGGAGAGCCAAAAAAACATTGTTTAGGGCCCCAAAACAGCCCTGAAAGTACAACAATATGTGTTGACATGAAAACATACAAAATAATCTAGTTGGATTAGGTGGTAGGCCACTGGTATCCACCTGGAAGATGTGTAGGGATTCAGACAGTCCTAAAAGTGTAGAACCCACAATTTCAAATAAGTACAAAAGAACATGCTGCACTAAAAACTGAAAAGAGGAGTCAGTTGGAATAGGTGGGTGGCCACCAATATCCACCTGGATCAATTCTCTCCCCTTAGGAAGCA
Source organism: Picea engelmannii (assembly GCA_009831015.1). Lineage (NCBI taxonomy): Eukaryota > Viridiplantae > Streptophyta > Pinopsida > Pinales > Pinaceae > Picea > Picea engelmannii. The sequence goes on along the minus strand of WSFP011357047.1, from coordinate 2,370 downwards.
ATGGTATCCATTGCATTGAGTGCCCAGGGAAGAGGGGAAAGCATTTTCTGAATCTAATGCTTGGTGAGTTGTGTGCCTTGTTGGAGAAGTTGTGCTTCTTGGCTTGTGGAAGACTATCACAAACTTGTTGCTGGAGGGGTTGAATCTGTTACACCGACCTGTTGTATCTGGGTTGGACGGGGAATTGTGTAGGAACCATTGTAGGTGAAGAAACAATATCTTTTGTCTCTTCGACAATTTTGTTTTGCTGGATAGAAGGTGTTGATGCTACAGTGTTTGTAGTGGTCTTATGTGCATCCTTTGAACAGATTGTGAAGAGGATGAATTTTTCAGTATGAGAGATTACCTTGCGGCGCTGTTTCCGTGGAGTAGTAGTCGGAACTACCTTTGGTATCCTGTAGAGCTGACCTCCCAGAGTAATAATGACACTATGGGGTCTAGACTCATAGACAACATGGCGTTTCCACATATACGGTTGGCCCAAAACAACATCACAGACATCAAGAGGGGAAATATCACACACTACCTCATCCTTGAATGGATGTGTTAGCACCAGGAGTCACCTCTGGATTGCATTAGAGGTAAGCCCAATACCCATCATTTATGTCATAATGAAATGATTTAATGGTGGTCTAATGGATGCAAACTCGGGATATATCGTTTTAACTCAAAAAACTGGGCAGTTGTGCACAGATAAATGGGGTCTTGATCTAACTTCAATCAGTAAGTTGGTATAGTGGTCAATAGGTGGAAGAACGCGAGAGAAATTTGAAGGTTTGCTATGAACATTCGGTCTTCCAACAGCCTTGGGAAGAAAATCTTCAGATACAAGATCCTCCCGGATCTGATAACTTTGGGAAACTGAAAATGTTGTAGCAACAATGCAATCAAACCTACATTACACCATAGTCACAACAATTCGACTGGATCATCCATGCCTGAGCTTCCAGTATTAGAAGCCAAAATAAACGGGGAAGAAAACTGATTGTTATTAAACAAGAAGTCTCAAAATACCATACATAACTAGAGAACTAGGAACTTTACTAAAACATTACATGCGGGAGCTCAACTCTACTGTTGGCCCTTGACCAAGTTGTGAGGATACTTGGTCATGTTTGACCTACGTTTGGGACTTTGACATGTTGTTGAAGGCGGAGCGCAAGTCAAAGCAGATATCACAGGATCTCGGCCCCTTTTTAGGGATTTTTGGGTTTTGGGCTTATGTAACGGGTATGGGGATGTTGGCCCATGGGTTTACCCATGGTTAGGCCCTATTTGTAATGTGTAAATATAAAGCTAGGCGATGTAGAAAGTAGTCAGTCAGTCAGTCAGTGAGTTAGTTCGATCTATGTGATTGAAGAGATGCTAGACACTGTGCTAAGTGCAACTTGTAAGTGCTTTGTGCATGCTAAGTTGAGAACTTGCAAAGCTAAGTGAAAGTGATTGTAAGAGACTGTGAAGAGGCTTTGTGTTGTAACTCAGGGAAGGAGGATCTAGCGGAGTGCATGCAGATCTCATGTCCTCTTTGGAGTAAGATAGCTTGGCTCTGTGCATGTCGAATATTGACAGAAAGAAATAAAGAAGAAGAGTTGGTGGACGTAGCCCCAGGGTGGTGGTGAACCACATATATCCCGTGTTGTGGTTGCTTTGTGCTTTATGGTTGTTTTCTTGTTTATGTGGTTAAATGATTAGTGCACTGATATATTCTTAGAAGAATCTAATATGGTAGCTTAGTGATGAATAATGTGAATGAATGCTAGATCTGATCTATGTTGGTATCCTGAGTGCTTGAATCTATTGGATTTGTGTGAATACTACGCTGATCTATTATTAGGGTTTAGCTGCGCTGTAATCTAAGATTGAATACTACTGAACTATAACTGCTAAGTGCTTTGTTAAGGTGTTATAATCACATATCTGTGTTTCAGCTAAGGTTGCATACATCTCAGTCCTGCAACCACCCTTGCCTCTACCTCGAGTGAGACTTCATCTACTTCGCAAGTGTTGTTGAAAGGGTCAGTAGTCAGGGTTTTGTTGGTGCTCTATTCTAAGCGTTGAACCCTGGGTCTACCCCTGTGCCAACATGTACCATCGACACCAACAAAATATGAGAATGAATCCTATATACTTAGAACCAAAATCACAGCAGTGAGCTCGAGTCATCACATTTAATGTGTTACGTCTGCATGCCTCCTGGAAGACTGTGCATGCAGTCTCTGGTGAGACATGAAATCTACTAGACGTAATCTTGCTTCAGAATGGACCTGCGACTGAGTGGACTAATGAATGGTCCTTTCCTGGGCTTTCCATTTATGGTGGAAATGATGTTCAACCACCACCACATGTTTTAATAACTGCTTCCTCGGGATC
>ML848166.1:34049-58415 GCA_009831015.1 Picea engelmannii | reverse complement strand
CTATTTCAATGTTTTTCTCTTCTTTTGAATCTATCATTTATTTTTCTTCATCAATCTTTGTTTCAATTTCCATAAAAATAGTTTCTTCTCTACCACTACCAGAACTGCTTTCAGTGGTTTCTTCAAATGAGTCACTAACCCCTTTTGAGTAGAGGTTGTTATTATTCTTATAAGATTTCTTCTTGTTTGCATTCTTATCCTATTTGTGGCTATGTTTGTGTTGGTGATGTTTTCTCTTTATGTTTTAGTCTTCTTCATTATTACTACTTTCATTTTTCACATTTGGACACTTAGCAGAAAAATGTCCTACTTTTCCACAGTTAAAGCATTGAAAGGGAAACTTATCTTTGTATTTTCAAAATCCCATTTTGAGTTTTCTCAAAACAAATTCTTCCTCTGATGGTGTTGACAATTTCATGCACACAAAGGAGATAGGATACAACATTTTCTTTGTTTTTCATCTTCAGACTATCAAACTGTCTTCCATGAGTTTGGAGCTTAGCCTTATTGACCTTGTCATCAACTTCGTGGATGTTTTAAATTTTTTCCCAAACTTCTTTCGCTAATTTTCATTGCATTACTTTGAGAAAATTTGATTCTGGTAGTTCGCACAAGATGGCGTTCTTGGATTTTGCATCATTTTCACTAGCCTTTTTCCTAGTAGCATCTGTTGGTGGAGTAGTTGGGGATATATAACCAGCCACAACTGATTTCCAAATATCAAAACCAAGGGTCATTATATATGTTTGCATCCTTATACTCCATAAGAAAAAGTTTTTCCTGTCAAACAATGGATCCATGTTTGTAGATAAACCTTCCTAACCAACCATGTGTGCTCCTAAAATCTACCTTCCAATGGTTGGACTGTTTTCGAAGGAAACATATTTGATACAATTTTTTTAGCACACATTTATACTAAGAGGGGGGGTGAATCAGTACAAGGCTATATTTTTATTTTTAACATATATAAACCATAATGAAGAAATCACATAAATGTAACAACTAGAAGAAAAAATATTTAACATGGAAACCATTTCGGGAGAAAACCACAAAAGCTTGTTTTTATAAATTTGTAGGAACCAAACTATGGTTACAAATGTTTCTAAGCACCAACCTACTAGAGACACCAATCCCCACTATTGTTTGTAGGAACCAACCTACTCGAGACACCAATCCCCACTACTGTTTGTAGGCACCGACTTACAGGAGACACCAATCCCCTCTGATTTTTATAGGCATCGACCTACAAGAGACACCAATCCCCTCTGATTTTTATAGGCATCGACCTATAGGAGACACCAATCCCCTTTGATGTTTGTAGGCACCAACATATATGAGACACCAATCCCCTCTACTATTTGTAGGCACTGACCTACTAGAGGCATAAATCCCCATAGTTGTTTGTTATTTAAGCACCAACCTACTTACAAGTTTACAAGTTCTTCATATGCATTTCCTTCATTGGTTTGCATGTTTCTTATGTCTTCACAAAATATGTTTTGTATTTGTTACTTTTTCTTTCACTAGATCTTCTCTACACTTTCTACTTTTGTTTTAGCTCTTCCTTCACCATATCTTCTTGCTTCTTCTTCTACTTCTCCCTTAGATGTTCCTTTGCAATTTTTTTGTTTCTAGAACGTCAAATATATTTTTTAGAACACTATATTTGATATTGAATAATATTTAATCATCTCTCCTTTAATGATATTGAATTTTCACTCCTCAAATGATATGCATAAGAATACTATATTTTCACTCACACGCTTTATTTCTCACAATCATCTTCTCCTTTTATACTTTACCATTAGTTCTATTTGAAAAGTCATGTTCATTTGAAAAGACACGACTTTTATTAAATAAATAATTAATTTCCCATTTTTTTGTTTTTTGATTTATTTTTCAACATACCATGGGTAAAATACCACCATGGGTTTTAAAACCATGTGCAAATACCATGTGCACTTTTACTCCAGTTTCATGTTTACTCCACTTTTATGTAACTTCATTTCTAATCCACTTTCATGTTTTACTCCACTTTTATGTAACTTCATTTATAATCCACTTTTGTATTTATTAAAGTCGCATTTTCTTTGAATATTTATATGTGAATACTTACTTACCTTTGACACCAATGACAATAATTTATTCAAAATGCTTCACTCTAGGAAGAATGTTCTAATAAAATGTTTATTTAATAAAATTTGGAATATCAAGATACCTAACCTATATTTAACCCACCGTTAAGTTGTTTGGGTTAAAAAATTTTGTTGGTTAATTCATATTTAACTTGCCTGGGTTAAAAAATATGACTAGTTAACTCATATTTTTTCCTTGAAATTGTCTTACTTTAAAAATTATCATCTAAATTATTTTCTAATAGTTGACCCTGCCGTATTCTCTACAATTAAAAGTAATATTTCAAGACCATGTGGCCAATTCTAGCCAAATAGAAAACAACATATTTTGACATCCCTTGATTAATTTTCTTCAAACAAATATATTACATGGTGACAAGGAGGGGATTTGACGGACCATCCATTTTCCATATGCGTAGGTAGGAGGTAGAAATGACAGAACACATATTTAATATTTGTGACCACATGAAAATATTTTGATACAAAGGGGTAGAAAATTTTAGAAAATATACTAGGTGAAAAAATGATCTTTTGAAAACCCTAGAGTATTGGAGTCCCTCTCCATTCGAGAACATAATTCTCAATAGAATTTGGAAACTACTTCTAGGATTTCTTCTATGGATAACTTGGAAGGAGCACAATAGAAGGATATTCAAAAATAATCTCATTGATATGGAAGAGACATGGAAGGATTGAAAAGGAATATAAAAGAATCCATCCAAGCCTTATGTTGGAAGGAAGAAGAGAGGAAATGTGAGAGAAGAGAGGATCAACTCATATAATATTGAGAAATTGAATTGAAAGGACAAATCAGTGTACCTAATACTATTCATCCCTAGGCTAGATCCGTGGATAATTGGTCCTTTCCATCCTCAATATATATTAAACTAAACTTCAATGGCTTTGCTAAAGGAAACTTAGGTCCAACTAGGATTGGGGGATTTTTTATAGATGAGATGGGAAACATTTTAAGAACCTTTTACAAATTCATAGGACATGATACCAATGATAGGGTAGGACTTGCTACTTTAGAGAAGGGGATCCACATTTCTAGGCTTAAGTGTTATGGTAACTTGATCATTAAGGGAGATTCAAAATACCTTATCAATGCTTTGTTAAATATGCAGAATGACACTAAGCTTGAAAAGTATCAAGCAACTAGCAATTTTTTGCAATCCTTGATAGAATAGCCAAGATTATTAAGAATACCTTGGAAATAAACCATTCTCATATGATGTGTAAATATAACATTCTAGTAGATAGGTTGGTGTTGGACATTAAGACTGGAAAGCAGTTTTTGTAGTTTTGGGGAAGAATCAATGTGCAGAGGAAAAAAGAGAGATAGAGAGTGTGCAACTGAGGCGCATCCAGCAGGAAAGTGTGCAGAAGGAGGAAAGTGCCAAAAAGGAAGACAATGCGCAGCCTAAAGAATAAATCTATAAGAATAAATCAAGGAAATAAATCATAATGGGAAAATGATAACCCGACATCCCAGAAATAGAAGAACAAAAAAAAAAAACTGGGATGAAGGCTAAAACAACAAAAGAAAGGCGTCAAACAACCAGTTAACTGAGTTTTCCATGAATTTTAATGGGATATTTTTGGGACGAATATATTAGGTTTTTTATCCCTAGATTTTGATATAAATATGTAACGGGTTAGGATATGAGGGGTTCAGTCGGTTCAATTCAGTCGGTTGGTTCAGCTAGGTATTATCCCAATAAATTTAGATTATGATAGATTAGTTTATGATACAGTCTATTTGATATTGAGTCTGTAGCTATTGAATGTAATAATAGAAGGTTGAGAATTATGAATAAAGGAATGATAGAGATATGTTACAGAATCATGTGTTGTCTATGTTTTTGTGTTTGATTATGAAAACTATTTTCATGCATCGTAGAATAAATTCATTTCATAGTTAAAGAATGGTGCAATGATTCATGATTGTGACACTAAAAATATATACAATAACTGCAATATGTTAAGTATATAAATCTGAACCATGGGTAAGTTAATAAAAAGGCATAACCAAATTGTACGCATAACAAACTAAGGAAGAAATAACCAAACATCTGCTTCCCATTCCTTTACCACTGCAGAAGCTTGGTTCTTGCAGTCCCCATAGATGCTTCAGGTGAGACTTCATCTGCACAAGAAGGTGATACCCAAGGGGCCGGTATTTGGTGGGTTTTGTTGTTCTTAGATAACCTGAAACTTGGATCTTACAACCCATGCCCAGAATAACACCAACAAATGGTTTTGTTGCAAGGACTGGGACTTTGCAATTAAGGGGATGTTTTGGAGGGCGACTAAGAAGGAGATATCTAAATGGTTGGAAAGGAAGGAATGAGAATTCACATGACAAGAGAACATAAACCCTCATATGAGTGACAAGAAATGGTTGCAAAAGTATGTATTAACAATTATGCATGAAATTTTCTTTAGCTAATTTACGGTTATTCTAACAGAGTGGATAGAAATATTGGTGGAGAAAACTGGAAGGTTCAGCGTCGCGGTGACAAGAAACTAGACACCCGAATTGGTAAGACAGTCGAATTTTGTAAGTAACACAACTACTCGAGCAATTAATTTTTGGTTGGATAGCGTACTCGGTGGTTATGTTACATAGTTTTCTATAGATTTTATTCAATCATGCAATGTCACAGAAAGGGACATTTTCAAAGGTCTGTGCAAGAGGTTCTTGAAATTATTAAATACATGGATAAAGATGATATTGTGTGAAAATAACATAATGGCGTTGCAATCTGACTGCTAAGGGGTTCACGCACATAGGGGAACTAGGGGATGACAAGAGGATCATGTGAGTGAAGGAAGGAAGAAATGAAAGAGGCAGGGAAGGAATGAGGATGCAAGATGAAGGTATACCAGAGGAAGGATACGAGTTTGGAGAGTTTCATAGAGGGAGGAGGTATAAGAGGAAAAATATTGAGGCTAAGATAAGAGAGTCATGTAGTGATCCAGAGGGGAGAGAACCTTGGGAACTAGTTTGAATCATGGAGGTAACATACCTAGGAGGAGAAGAAGAGGAGTTCCAGTCCATTCCAATAATGGAAGATCCAACAATTCCTACAAAGACATAATCATGTGTCGATTCCATGACCTCGTGTGCATCACCACAATCATAAGTAACATTTGTAGATTTTTCAAATGCAATTGTAGTTAGTCAAGGAGGACAAAGTAGTAGCAATAAAAATAGTGGGAGTAGTGCACATAGTTAGAATCAAAGTCAACCAACATCACCAAGAGGAGGGACTACATAAAACAACATGGTGGGGTTGGATAATACTCTTAGGCTATGGGAGTTCCAAGGAATTGGGTCAGAGGACCCAGAACAAAACTTGTTCTTGTGTGAGACAATTTAGGTTGCATAGAACGTACAAGATGAAGTTGTGAAGATTTTGCAGTTAGCGACGACATTTAGAGGTCACGCGCTAGTATGCTATATGAAGTTATAGAGCACCATGCCTACAGGACATGCTGGGATGTTGGAAGAGATTAAGAAAGCACTATTGAAGGAGTTCATGAAGACAAATTTCGATTCACAGTACATCACAGAATTGAAGGAGGTCAAACAAGTACAAATAGAGTCAGTATGGGATTACGAAAATATATTTAAGGATGTGATGGGTAGATTAAATTTCCAGATCCTATATCAACAACACCAAGAATGGTTTATTCCAGGGCTTCTACCACACATTCGTAGGCCAGTGATCCATTTTGGGCCCTTTTTTTTGTTGAATAGAAGTTTCACACAACACATTGCAGCTTCATTTTGGAGAACAAAAGTTGCACAAGCTGTTGAGGAGATGGACAATAGAAAAAAGAAAGAAACATAAAGTAGTTGAAAGGACAACGCAACATCAAGAATGAGGCAAGAAGTTGCAACAAGATCAAGAAGAAAAGAGAACTCTTGGGTTCTCAACCAACAAACCTAAAGATCGGATTATATATATGAGACTGATAAGATTGTAAAAGGGTTGTTGTTATTGTTGTTGTTGGGTTGGAGTGTTGTTATGTTTTCTAGGGTTGTTAGTCCGAAGCTATTGATGTTATCGTTGTTGTTTTTGTTTTTGTGACGAGAGTCACTGCTATAATGGTCTATACTGTTAGCATAGATAAGTTTAGGAGATCTGGGTAAGAACCATACTATCAATGTGTTGGAGTTTTGTATCAGTCTAGATGTAAAGAAGAAGGAGACTACAATATTGTCTCATATCTGATGAAGAAAATCCTCTGAGTACTTGTGTATGAGGATCGAGTTGTGAGAATAAACTGATATGTTAATATAATTGGAGGCCTAAATTTTGAATATATATCATGTGTATTTAGTCCTAATGCATGAATGGAATGTTGTTTTGTATTATATTTATGTTTGATATACCTAAGTGCTTCTTTATGACTGGCAACACAACTTTGGTTCTTTATTCCCAGTTAGGAATTGCTCAAAACTGTTATAGGTTTAATCTATCTTGCACAAGATTATAGTGAACCTATATAATTCAGGGCTCTATCTAAGTATTATTATTACCCTTCCCTCTCTTTATTGTCTCGGTTTCACTTCGGGTGAGACTTCTTCCCTCTCGGGAAGATGAAAATGCCAACTCTCTAGACTAATTTGGTACCTTTTGTTGGTAACCTAAGAAGGAACCTGGTCTAAACACTTTTACATCAACAAAATGGTTTTATTGCCAAGATCCATGCTTTAAAAGGGAATCCGTGAGGAGAATTCTTCCACGGATCTATAGATATGAGATTCGACAATCATGGGAAATAAATTGTGACACCTTTATATGGAAGGAAGAGGAGTTGCAAGGTAAAAGGGAGAGGAATATAAGAGATTCTATCTTTTACTCAGAAATATAAAGCGACCAGTATGAGATATTTTGGGTTAAATTTTTGGAAGAACTATTCCATTGGATAGATCGGCTCTAAGAAGCTCTAGAATTACAAGAACACGTCAAGAAGATCTGTACTTGGGATACAAATAATATCGCATCACTTCACCAGCTAGATCATTAGATCACGCGAGCAGTCGATTTATGGGTTAATACGACTCTAGAGGGATACATCATTGAATTCGTGGCTGAGAATCACCAATATTTTCCCCAAGAGAAAGAATTTTTCAATAAAGGTGCGCGCGACAGACTCTTGAGGGAAATTCCCTTGTGGATCAAAGTATTCTTGATGGAGGAGGGGATGATACCTATTCCCTCGAATGAGATGGCAGCCTAAACACCTACGCTTGGGGTAGGGTGATTTTGGGGTATGATCATGATCTAATAAGGGGAAAGGTTTTTTTGACAGATGGGGGAAGATCAATAAATGAACGCAAGAAATGAGAGAGCCTTAAGGAGAGACACCAGTTTTGATAAGTGTTGGCTCGGAAAGGTAAAGAAAGAAGCGAAGAAGTCTAAGTTGTTGTAGAACAAAATTGGATCAAGAATAACAAATGAAAGGAAGAAGAAAGAGTTGAGGAAGGTGAGAAGACAAGAAAGACTAGCCAGACTAATATTGCAATGGAGAGAAGCACATAGAGGAAGGAGTCCCCAAATGGGTGGACAAGAAGAAGAATGTGGAGAAGCAAGGGAAGACGAAGCAGGTCTGGCCCTTGCGAGAGATCAAGAAGATTTTTCCCCGATATCAAGAAATGTCGGGAATTAGGTAGAGAAGGTCGCTCCATAGGAAGAGAACGAGACCCCCCATATCAAAGAAACCCGCCCATAATTTAGTGGAACCAACCCTGAATCACCCGTCCCCCATGTGTTCTCTATACCCATGGTAAATTCTACACCGCTACTTATGTTATTTCTATTCCATCACATCCATTTAGTCGGAATCAATCTGTAAGTGTCAACGCCAGGAGGATATTGGGATCCCCATGTATATCACAACCAATACTGTTAGGTTTCATTCTAATAGGAGTAGTGAGACCCACAATGGTTGGATATATGGGAGGATCGATCACCCGATACCCAGAATTTTGGGGTAAAGGGGACCAAGATGTAGAGAAACATTGGTTCTTATGTGAAGCCATCTGGAGGTCCAGAGGGATTCTTGATGAAAACAAGTTAGTAGAGTTTCTGACTACCTGAGGGTTCATGCTCTCAAATGGTACATGAAGGCTATTGAACTAGGGGTGCTAGGACAAGCATTCACCCTTGGCCAAGTGCGCTTGAAGATCATCATCGAATTCAAACTACCTGAGTCAGATAAACAAGCTCTCTTTGTGTTGCGAGAGATTCAACAAAGGGAGGGAGAATCTGCGTGGGAGTACATCCAGAAATTTAAAGATGTTATTGGGAGGCTAGCGCATCCAATTCATGAATATCACTAGAGGGAATGGTACATACAAGGATTACTACCTCTGACGAGAATTCCTTTAACACAAAAGTGGATAGCCACATTAACTGATGCCTTGGAATAATCAATGAAGATTGAATCCATGGCAGGTCATTCAGGGAATCTGAGAATGACCAGGCCACCAATAGATACAAATTTTTCGCAACTCCAGGGAAAAATATCTGTGATAATGGAAAAGATTCAATAATTAACCACATAAAGACCAATATGACCTTAGGTTTGGTGCATGGGATGCTACTTAGAAGGGAATATAGAAAATGAGTGTTCATGCATGAGGGGAATGGGACCCCCTCACAATCCGATGGGACCCTCTTCGGGACCAATGGGAAGAGTTGTGCAAGTATATGCGACTCCACCATTCCACACACCAGGGTTATACAATACCTTCCTAGGTTCTCAAACTGCTCATACGGCTGAGTATTGTGAAATTTGTCAGACACATGGGCATGCGTCGAGGAAGTCTCCTATTATGCAGAAGTACATGAATGCACCCAATACAATACATTGTGAGTGTTGTGCATTTATGACCCATGCTACAAATCAATGTAGAGCATTGGAGGAAGTTGCTAACATATTAGACCAGACAACGTTCAGAGTAAATGAATCCCCCCAAGGACCTGGAAGAGGCCATGGAGGTGGGGTTGAAGGTGGATTCATAGGAGGAATAAATTGAGGTAGAGGGTCGATCATATGTTACAACTTCAATGAACAAATTCATTTATCTAGATACTTCCCTCACCCAAAACGGCCATGGTGCTCGTACTGTAGGAACAATGGCCATGCAACTGAAGACTGCCCAAAACTGATCACGAAATGGGAATATCGGGCTCGTCAATGAGGAGCTAATATTATAATCTCAAAATTAAAAAGGGGAATTGAGGGTCGGCTACCTAAGATTAAAATTGTTACTCGTGGAGGAGAAAATTTTGGGGAAGATGCAGATAGTCAACCCAAGATTCAAAAAGTTGTTCCCAAAGATGACATGTATGACCCTGTGAAACAAAAGTTATTTTTCAAAGATGCAATAGAAATATTTAAGATTATCCCCACTCTGGAGATAATAGAGAATCCTCCTAAAGTTGTGTCTCAACCTAACCTTGTGCAAGCCCCTACCTTACCACTAACACCTAGAAACTTTGCAATTCCTAGGAGACATCCCGAGCAGTCTCAGAGTCTAGTCAATCTCTAGTTTCAATTATTGTTTGATATCCCAGGGGATGACCAACTTACTTAGAAGTTGCACAACACCCTGTACCTAATATTGGGAAATGAGGGAACCACAGAAGCCATAATAAGGACCAACCTCCCTCAGAAGAATACCCAGAGAATACAAAGGAGAAATGTGTAACAAGAAAATAAATTAGGTTAGAAGCCCAGCTGGATGATTTTGAAATCAAAGATTTCATTCTAGATTTGGGATTAGATGTCAACATCCTACCCAAAAAGGCACGGGAAGCTTTGGGAAAACCTCTGTTAGTATACCCCCCCATCCAATTGAGAGTGGAAAACCAGTACTGCATTTTCCCAGTAGGAAGGCTGGAAAATGTAGAAATAGATGTTGCGGGAGTTAAAACCATAGTTTATTTTGAGGTAATCGAAATTATGGGAGATAAGGATCCCTACCCTACTCTACTAGGGATTGATTGGGCATATGACAACTATGATATCATTGATCTAAAAAGGTACACCATGACATTTGAATCAAATGGGATAAAAGTAGTTCAACCCTTAGATCCGGGTTTAGGGCCTAGATACACTGAACCCATGGACCATAATATGGAATCAAATGATCTTGACCAATTATACACCATAATAGTAGGAACAAGACCAGATTACATAAATCCTATTACAGACGGATCGGTAAGTTCGAGAAACATGTAGTATGTTGATGAGGATTCAGAAGCATCATTTGACAGTTGGCATCAAGGTTCATATGAGCGATTATCAAGGTGATGCGCAACTATCAAAGAAACGAGATGGATTGGAAATGAGGTCAGAGAACACCCAACATATGACGGTACCTTAGAAATACATAGTTTTCTTGCCAACATGGAAGAGAAGATAGAGATGAAGCAAAGGATATTTGTTCTTGACTTAGCCTTGCAAGATACCCTCGCTAGATGGTGGGCCGCCCATAAAGCCTCAATTACGGAGTGGGATGATGAAAAACAAGACATCCAATGTTGATTCCAAAGTAGGGATCAGTTGAAAGGAGAGATAAATACAGATCTTCAAGATGTGCAACTGTTTGATGGACGATCTGAACCTAGAGTGCATATTGAACATTGCTTAGAGAAGTGGAGAGTCGCAGAAGTACCCTCTCACCTATGGGTTCAGGTATTTCTCCACTCGTTGGGGCCTATCCCAAAAGCCTAGTATATAAATGAGGAGGATAGAAGGAAAACAAATTGTTGGAAAAACTTACAAGAACAATTTTGCAAGGATTTCTCCTTTACAAGTAAGTGCCCTGAGCTTAACACAGTCCTTCAAAGAATTAGGGAAATAATTTTTACTGACATTTTTACAAAGAGATCAAGTCCAGTAGTATGTGTTGACCAAGTTCATTTGCTTCAATCTAGTCTAAGTCTTGAAATTGATAATATAAGTGTACCTTGATGTAAAGTTGAGAAAGATGTGGAAAAACCTAATGATTTAGAAGAGCTTAGAAATTTAGACATTAAAGAAACAGAAGGCAATAGAGACATTGAGGATACTGTACCTAGTCACACATGTAGCTCCTATAATCACCCACTGAAGTTGTGGAAAGTTAATATAGGGAGTGCATAGAATCCTAAGATATCTTCTATAGGAGACTAGTGGGATGAGAAAATTATGAACGAAGTACATAACCTGTTGTGAGAGTATGAGGATTTGTTTCCAAAAAAAATCTCAGAACTGAAAGGTATAAAAGGAGCCATGGGAGAAATGAAAACTGAGTTGAAACTAAGCTCAAGACCTATGAAACACATACCATACTGACTTAATCCAAGAATAAAAGAGAAGGTCAATAAAGAAGTGGAAAAAATCCTTGCGAAAAGACTTATTTTCTCATTCAAAAAAGCAGAATGGATTAGCCCCATAGTTATCCAGAGTAAGAAAGGAACAAAATATATTCGGGTCTGTGTGGACTACAAAAGTCTGAATTCTACATGTGTGCATAATCTGTTTCCAACACCTTTCAACGATAAGGTGTTAGATCAAGTTGCGGGAAAAGAATCTTATTCGTTTACATATGGGTTCTCAGGATATCATCAAGTTAGAATCATAGAGGAATACAAGAAGAAGACTACATTTATAAAAAAAATGGGGATCATTTGCATATAACGTAATGCCCTTTGGTTTGAAAAATGCCCCTGCAGTTTTTTCTCGAATTGTGATAGCATCATTTTGAGAGTTCATCCACAAGTTTTTAGAAGTCTATATGGATGATTGGATGGCATAAATCATGATAAAATATCATGTTGGGCTACTCTGGTTAATGTTTGATATATGTCGTGAAATGCAGATATCTCTGAATCTAAGGTAGTGTATTTTATGTGTACCTCATGGCAATCTATTAGGCCATATTGTATGCAGAGAAGGAGCCCCAGTAGACCTAGCTAAAGTTGTGGTCATTCTAAACATGTCGCCACCTAAAAGTGCCAAATTGTTGCGCTCCACACTAGGACACATAGGATATTACCACAGGTTCATCAAAATATATGCAACTATCACCACACCCCTTGAGAAATTGCTGAAAAAAGTTTGAACTGTTATGATGGACACCAGAGTGTGACAAAGATTTCGACATTCTCAAAGAAAAACTAAGTACTGCACCTATATTGATATTTCCCAATTGGGAAATTGATTTCCATGTACATTTGGATGCATCAGGCATCGTCTTGGGAGCCATTCTAGCGCAACCAGGGGAAGGAAATAGGGACCACCCTATCTACTTTTCCAGCAGAAAACTATTGTAAGATGAGAGAAACTACACAACCACTGAAAGGGAAGGTATAGCTATGATTTATGCATTACAAAAGTTTAGACCCTACTTGTTAAGCTCTCATTTCAAGTTTTTTACTGACCATTATGCATTGAAGTATCTCATCAATAAACCAATACTTGAAGGAAGAATTTGCAAGTGGCTACTTATTTTTCAATAATTTTCATTTGAAGTAATTGTCAAACTAGGAAGATGCAATGTAGGTACATATCACCTTTCCAGGTTGGAGTCAAGGGAAAGTGGTGGAGCAGTGGATGATCATCTCTCAAACGCAGACCTGTTCCGGATTGAGGCCATTCCATAGTATCTTGAAGACATTTCTATCTTCCTCAGTACATGGACCTACCCAGAAACTTACTTTGCAACCCAGAAGCAACATATGGTGGTTCGCGTAGCAAACTATCAATTTATTGCTAGACAACTTTACAAATTGGGACTCGACAACATCCTTAGGAGATGTGTCTTGAACCATGAAAGGTAGGATAGCCCATGGGAATGACATAGTGGAGTTGCGGGAGGACATGTTGGAGTTAAATCCACTGCACATAAGGTACTTCAAGTTAGATTATGGTGGGATACATTATTTAAACATGCTAAGAAATATGCTAGATCTTGGGACATCTGCCAAAGAGTAGGAAATTCGTCACACCGAGATGAATTACCCCTTCAGCCAATTCGAGCACTTCAAGCATTTGAGAAGTGGGTTGTTGATTTTATTGGACCAATCAAGCTCTCGGCTAAGCACTCAAAGGTGATATACATCATCACCATAACTGATTACCTCACAACATGGGTTGAAGCAGAGGAAATTAAAGATTGTCCTACAGATACAACTTCTAGATTTATCTTCAAGAACGTTATCACCCGGTTTGGATGTCCTAGAATGAATAGTGATCAAGGAAGGAACTTTATCAGCAGTACAATCACAACATTGACAAAAACATTTCTTATACAACACCATAAGAGCAGTCCCTACCATCCATAAGATAATGGTAAAGTAGAGGCATTCAATAAAAATATGGAAAAACAAAATTATTTTGTGCAAACAGGGAAGACTGGGATGATAGAGTTCCAACAGTCTTGTGGGCTTCTAGGACTACCACGAAGAAGCTACACAAGTATACCACATTTCAATTGGTCTATGGGAAATAAGTTGTTGTACCCGCATAATTTATTACCCCAAGTCTCTATATAGCATGGGCTATACACATGACAGATGATGAATCAGTTGCGCAGAGGATTGCAGATTTGCAAGAACTTGAAGAAGCAAGATTTCTAGAGGATTTCCATAAGATAGTTGAGAAATCTAGACAAAAATCTTGGCATGATAGGCATATTAAGTCCAAAATATTTGTGCAAGGGGATAAGGTACTACTCTATGACAGTCGATATTAGAAACATCGAGGCAAGTTGTGTATGCCTTGGTTGGGCCCATTCATAGTTGTGGAAATCTTATATTCTGGTGTAGTCATGCTAGCTCAATTGGATGGTATCCTTCATCCGGGATGGGTGAATGGTGCCCACCTGAAACCCTACATTTATCACGCTTGAGCCAAAGCACGGTTTCTCCAGTACAAAGGAGAATGTATAGTAGTTAGATTTTCATTTCCTATAATTTCTTTAATTCATTTAATAATGTCGGAGTGTGCATTGAATGTGCCACGACATATATTATTTTTCAGCCTAAGTGTTGATTTTGCACATAAATTCTTAGTCAACTGCACAGGATTGGAAAAGAAACCATTACATTAAATGAAGTCATCAAATATGATGGGGACCCCCATTGTGGTCGAAGGGAGGGCATATCCAAACTAGATCATAGCCCATGTGCCACACGTATCTGGTCTAGTCATACGCTTTATGATAGCCACTGTAAATCGTCAGATATTTCCATTAAACCATTAAGGCATGATATGCAGAGATTCCATCGATAACCCCACCGTTCTTCTCAGTCGTTAAAAATTTAAGCCACTCAGCTCGACCACATCCCTATCAGTCTGTTCATTAAATTCTAAGATCATTGGATAGATCTTACCCCGTTATTTGTCTCGTCGGACACCTAAGCCTAAAATTGTGTTTATGGCCTAATCATGAGTGTCTTTATGTGCACTTATAGAGATTTCTAGTTATCCAGTTATAAGACCCCATGATCGTGTGGAGCAAGAATCACTTTTTGTTGTTAGCTACCCTCTGATTTTGAATTTTCTGCAATCGTGCATACCCTGAAAGATTTTTGTTCCCCTGTCATAAAGTTAACCCCAACTCACCCATATTATCAACAATCCAGAGCTAGCATGTCAAGAGAAACATGAGGCCGCAGTTCATCTCCCAAAGAAGCAATCCCAAATGATCCATATGATCCTAGGATCAAGATCTTCGAGGATGTCAAGGGGAAGATAGAGCAAGTGAAACTTCTGGACCTTGATCTGATGGACCATGTATTGTTTCCACAGATAAACATTGTCATGTTCTGGGACTTGGTCCCAGATACAATGGGAGGCATGTAGTTTGTCTCAGATCCAAGGTTCATCAACCTATTCAACTTCACAATCATGCACCTCATGGATCTACCGATCTTTGGGACCACTAGCGATGTTGCGCAGTGCACAAAGTTTCTGATAAACCGAGTGCACAACATAAGCTTATGGCTCGAACAAATATATTCGATTCATGTAGACAACATCCACCAGCTCATTGGATTATCTCTTGAGGGTGAGGATGTGTCCAAAGGATTTCAAGTCTCAAGCAAGCATGGGAAGAAGAAAGGTGAATTTAGCCTATACAAGAAGTTCCACACACAGAGAGGTGGGCGAACAAAAAATATTAACCAATCATTCCAAAGACATTCTGGGTGGCCTACTATGTAATTTTGAGCAAGGTCATGTGTTCCTACTACAAGGGTGAATGCACCTTAGATGCTCTTTCAGTAAAGGACTTTTTTTCAAACAGAGTTGTATTCAACCGGTGCAACTACCTACTAGAGGAACTCATGGTCGCTTGTGTGAAATCTTAGGATAAAGGCAGAAATTTCACGTATGGATACCTACTAGTAGCATTCACAATGTGGAAATGGAAGCCACATGTGGGAAGACAGTTAACAATGGAGAAAAAAGGTTGCTTGGAAAAAATGTTTGAATCATGGCATGTAAGTTTAGATCAGAAGAACATGGAGTTCAACAACGTCGCCTTTGCAAAATGGTATACTCAGTTAATCAATGCAACTCATAGATGGTGCATACCATAGGATTTATTGAACCTCAATACTCGGAACATAGCCTTCAGCCTAAATTTCCACAATACCCTTGTCTGGTCGAGGCATGTGAAGCCCAAAGAATTCCACTCTAGGTTGCTCCCCTTCTATCTCGATGAGGAAGAATTTGATAAATAATTCATATCGTGGACTACCGTCAAGTGCAATCCACACAAATATGGCATGCACTACCTCTTTCCTATTGATATCTTGAAGAAAAAGGGGTAGGAATAAGGATTAGGGCCAAGTTCCAGCATGGCAGAGAAGAAACAAAAGGTTCAGATGTCGACGAACTCAGAAGATGAAGAGGATGCAGAACCTATGGAATGCAAGAAAAGGATGTTACCTATGTTTCTGCAGCTCCCATACAAAGTATTGCTACCAGGAAAATATGTCAATGCCATCTTATCCACTGCTTTCATAGGGGACCCTTCAATCAAGAAGCAACAAACATGTATTTCTCCTGTAAAGATATTGAATCCAGAGTCGATATCCTCGGCTATACCTTGTACTAGAGAAGTTGCTCGAGCTGATTAGACTATGATTAACATCATAGATGATCCCAAGCCAGACACCACCGCATCCACAACCATCACCACTAAGAAACCTCCATTTCCCCCACAAGCCCCATCGCCACCGCAAGACACCACCACTCAATCCCAATCCACTTCGCCCGAGCCCATGCAATTGGATCTCCCAGACCCACTTGAAAATGTACCAGAATGCACTACCCTAGCCCCTGAAGTTTTGATCCAGTCAATTGCTCCATAGGTACCCATTATCGGCACTATGCCTTTGATGAAGAGTCAAATTGTTCTGATACCGCAAGTTATAGGAACCCAAATTCCTCTCTCAACAGTCAATGTTGAGATTCCCATCAATAGAAGAGAAACTCCAGAAGTTCCGTTACAGAAAGAGGTAGGAGCACAGACAGTTCACAAGGAACCTGAAACTACATTGGGGCAGCGCTTAACATATTTGAAAGATTAGTTGGAGCCAGTATTCCAACATCCACAACAATGCGTGGAATTGCTGGGGCTTTTCCTGGCCAAGACATATTTTTTTCTTCAATTTCCAGCATCTTTAAAGTCTATACTTCCACATCAACTGCAAGGTCCATCCCCAGGAGAAGAAGAGGTGGAGACACCCTCCGCAAAATAGATGGCTAGTGGACTACCACTACAAGTCCAATTTCCCCTAGATGTCGCTCCATCATGAGGCGAACTCTCTCAGTTACCAACATCGCAGTTGGTAGGCATAATCAGATCCTTGACTGAGCAACTGGAGTAGAGGATCCAACACGCTGAAAGAGAAGAATAATTTTGGAAAAAATGAGGAGTCCTTACGCAATAAAAATGAAAGAGGGAGGAATAATCAAAGGTTTAGGAAGAACATAAGGTGGAAAAGGTAAAGGAAAAACTCACATAGGCTTAGATAACATTCAGAAAGACAAACCCTTAGTTGCAAGAATCTGTCACAACAAGCGAGCCTGTGGAGCAGATCGAATTAATTCATATATCTTGGTCAGAACTGGTAGAAAGAGAAGAAAATCTTGAGGCATTGTTGTGAGACAGTAATAAATAATTTGAATTGAAACTCAGGAAGCTACAAGATAAAATGGAGAAAATCGTATTGGAAGGGAACAACACAAGAGAAACCTTACACAAATGAACTATAGAATGCACAAATATCTTCAGAGAGGTTAGTGATTGGATGGGAATAATTTCAAGGTGAAACCAAACATTGGAGGACTTGCGCATGAAAATCCAATCACTCAATGAAGAAGCATCCAACACCCAGGATCCGCTGGAACACTAAGAGAAATTCGACAAAATCCAACAAGCGGACAATGATCTCAATGCACTGTATGAATCCCAAATTGTGGCTAAGAAGGAACTTTGAGAGTTTCGACATGTAGTCCAGAAAACATATCTACATATGCATCAAGTGGATGCCATAGATGACTCAGAATGGAACTCTTTAGTTGGGTAAAATCCAAAAGAGTGCATCACAGACGCCACTCAACAGTTTGTTGTTGAAGCTTCACTTCTTTCCAGGTAGTGGCAGGAAAAAGTGGACAGCTTTCAAGAGGTCAGGAAGAGAGACGTAGAACTCGTACACGAGTTGGGCCCTTCATTTGAAGAATATAAAGTAGAACCAGGCCAAGATAGAAATGAAAGAAATTTGGAATGGAGTGTTGTTATTGTTTTATAGGGTTGCTAGTCTGGAATTGTTGATGTTATAGTTTTTGTTGTTGTTTTGATGAGAGTCACTGTTGTAATGATCTATATTGTTAGCATAGCTAAGTTTAGGAGATCTAGGTAAGAACCAGACTATCAATGTATTGGAGTTATGTATCAGTCTAGATGTAAAAGAGCATGAGACTGCAATATTTCCTCGTATCTGATGAAGAACATCCTTTGAGTACTTGTGTATGAGGATCGAGTTGTGAGAAGAACCTGATATGTTAATATAATTGGAGGCCTAAACTTTGAATATATTTCCTAACTATTTAGTCCTAATGCATGAATGGAATGTTTTTTTGTATTATATTTATGACTGATATACCTAAGTGCCTCTTTATGATTGGAAACACAACTTTGTTTCTTTATTCCCAGTTAGGAATTGCTCATAATTGTTACAGGTTTAATCTATCTTACGCAATATTACAGTGAACCATAATTCAAGGGTCAATCTAAGTATTCTCATTACCCTTCCCTCTCTTTCTTGTCTCGTTTGTAATTTGAGTGAGACTTCTTACCTCCTGGGAAGACGAAAATGCCAATGCTCTATAATACTTCAGTCCTTTTTTTTGGTAACCTAAGAAGGACCCTGGTCTGAACACTTTTATTCCAACAATACAACAGAAGGTTGCATCCCAGCCCGAGGCACTAGATATTGTGATGAAACTGGAGTCATCTCTGATGGGAGATAGTGGCGGAATGGCATAAGTTCAGACACAGTTGGCTGCATTGACAATTCAATTAGCAGAACTGGCGAATGGAAAGGATAAACGTGAGAAATTTTTTTGTACAAAATGTAGGAATAAATGCCATCACAAGGACAAATTCCCATCCTTCACACAATCTTTGGCGATGGGAGCGTCGAATCCATTTTCAGGAGGAGGATACTGCAAGATATGTAAGAAATGGGGCCATCACCCCACAAAATGTCCACTACTACAGAAGTATTAGAGTACACCAAAGAACTTGTTTTTCAATTTTTGCAAATCTTTAGGACATGAGGAGAAGGATTGCTGCATTTTTTACTTGATGAGGGAGAGCGCATTCGATATGTACAAGATCTAGGAAGAAAATGTTGTAGCATAAGAGGGGGGTCTGAAATACAACAATCAAATAGGTTTCAATCAGGGGAATAGAGGAAACTTTGGTTGAGGCCGAGGTAGAGGGAATTTTGAAAGAGGAGGAAGAGGAACGATTATATGTTACAACTGTAACCAACTTGGACACTTGGCCCACAATTTCCAGAATCCATGTATGACATGCAAATATTGTAGAGCACTGGATCATTCAACAAAATACTATCCCCAACTAGTTTTGAAGTGGTAGGCGAGAGGAAACTAGAACCTGGATCTGAATGTGCAGATGGTATCAACCGAAAGATGCAATGAAGGGCCCAGAGTAGACATGGTTATGCATGGAGGAGATAGAACAGGGATTGATAGGACAGATGAAGGTAAGAAAACAAAACAATGGGTAAGAAATTTAGCAACGTCCATACCATCCTTTGATCCTCTGCAATAAAAAGAGACATATCATAGGGGAAGGAAAGAAGTTCTTGGAATGGATTGGGGAGCATCAAAATCTGCGGCACCTCATGAAGAAGATCACACAATGCCAGAGAATCCAATGGGGAAGGTAAGTACGCTAACAAAATTCTTGAGAAATTGTGTAGATCTAATCAAATATCATACTATGTTGAGTACATTATACAACATGATTGATCAATACACAAAGAGGAAGGGAAACTATAGCTACACAAAGGATGGTAAATTAGGTACTACGCAGGAAGTGAACCAATGAAGAATTTTGATTCAGTGTGCAGATTGGAGAGTATGATGTGGATAATATTATTTTTGACTTAGGATCTTACGTGAATGTGTTACCTAAGTAGACGCGGGAATTGATGGGAAAACCCAAATTGGTATGGTCTCATGTTCATCTCATATTAGGAAATCAACACAAAATAGTCTCGATTGGTTGGTTGACAAGAGTACCTGTGAATGTAGATGGGGTGCGCAACATGGTAGACTTTGAATTTATTGAGATTGTGGATGACATTCAACCATATCCAGCACTGATGGGACTGGAATGGGATTTTGATAACCAAGCGATCATCAAATTAAAGAGGAGGGATATGATATTTTAAGTTGTAGATTTGAAAGTTACGGCACCCTTGGACCCATCAGAAGGAAAAAGATACAGAGAACCAGCAAGAGGGAATGACATTGACAATTTATACAACATGACTGCATGGATGGAGCATTATGTCAACCCGACATCAAATGGTGCATTGAGTTGGGGAAGTGTCAGTTCATGTGCGTCATATTCTAAAGTAGGTTTATAGAATTGGCAACAGAGAATGCATGAAGTATATACCAGACGATGTGCACACATGACTCAATCTCTGTGATATATTGGAACATAGCTATGTAACCTACCCAGGTACGATGGATTATCTGATATAATCATGTTTGTAAAAACACTTGAGTTGCAGATACCCAAACAAAAAAGGCAGTTAGCACTAGATGTGGTATTAAAAGTGACTCCAGCCAGATGGTGGGTTGCACACATAGAGGGAATGAAAGACTGGTTACAATGTAATAGACTAATGCAAATAAGGTTTGGCATTAAGGGAGAAAACATTGTGCAAAAATATACAGGGGAGAGTGACCCAATAGGTCATGTGGAACAATGGAGGGCTGTGTGGGGTCCAGTACCAGAGACAAAGTGGACAAATAGATTTATACACACACTGGGCACAATTCCAAAGAACTGGTACTTAGAGTTGGAAATGCGTAGGGAGAGAGCAAGATGGGAAGAACTAATCTAGAGGTTCAAGATCACATTTACATTTGAACATGAGTCTTTGTCCATAGATGCAACGCTATAGGTGATTTGGAAGAAGATATTCTCATAAGAAGAAATGATGGAGGTGATACCCATATGTAACGAGCACATAAAATAGATGATTATCCGTAATCTACTGGAATGTTATAATGTACCTAAGGAATAATATGATGAAGAGGATCTGAGGAATGTACAGATACCTGAGACAAAAGGAGAACGAGCCATAGAAGGGCCAGAGCTCAAATATACTGCATATGCACAGCCGATAAAGATGTGGAAGGTAAACATTGGGACAACAAAGAATGATCTTAAAATAGAGGGCTGACTTGTTATGCTATGCAAGCACCCTCTATTTCATTAAAACAAAACTTTTCAGGACCTTGCTCAATGTGTTAAAATATGCAAGATAAATTATGTGCCAAGTTTATGCATCTTCTTTTAAATGTTTATGTGTGAGGAAAATTTTCCTTTCAATGATTAAATATGTGTTGTAAAAATATACACAATAAACATAACTTGCAGCAAATAAACCATCAAACTCACAACAATAAAAAGATGATAAAGGAGTTCACCCCTCTCTGGGCTACATCTCCTTGAGCCTCCTTCAATGGACTTAGCTCTCTGGGATTAATTTGTCAAAGATTATTTTACAAGATGTTTCTCAACTCCAATGGAAATATAGACTATACCATTGGGTTCAGAATACATAAAAACCCCAAAAATGACTAATAGAACTCTGAAAACGGATCATGGCTCATTCGGGCATGACCTCTTCTACATGTGGCCTTGAGCTTCCCTGAGATTCCTTGTGGAAAAAACACCTGTAAAATTCCTCAAATGGATCTGAAACCTATCACAATGTGTTCAAAGCATAACAATTAGCCAAAAATGACTATTCAGTCACAGAAAAAAGACTTGGACTCATCTGAGCATGACCTCAATCAATGAGGGCTTCAAGCTCCCTGGTTCTCTCTGAAACTTCAATGGTGAAAAACTTGCAAAAGAAGTATTCAAATGGCTTTGAAAATAGTTCCAATGGATTCAGAATGTCCAAAAACCCCTAGCTGGGCTTTTTCGGCACCTCATTTGGCCAAAAAATGAAGAAGATAGGCCTCCTGCCATTTTCTTCCTTCAAGCTTGCTATCTCTGGTTCGCCAAAACGCACCTTTGTGTGACCAACCTAGCACACACACTCAAAATCGTGCTAAAACCTAGCATCGACGCATAACCATAAAATGGGCGAAACTTTCGAATGGTTAGGGCGCGCCCAGCCCCTAACCACCAAAACCGTGGGCATATGGGTAAGCACCCGAAACCAAGGGCTAACTGTTTTTAAAAACCAAAAATCCCTGCGCGCAAAGAGACAGGGTCATATGCGATAACACATAAGACTGCAGGCTAACTCGGTTTAAAATATGTGTGCGCGAATGTATAACCACTGGTCACATATATGAACACCAAAACCGCGGGCTGGGGCTAAGCCCCAGCCCGACCTTTGCGCCGAAATAAACACAATGCAAATTTAAATAAATATTAAACCATTCATATAGCAAGACACAAAGTATGGCGCGTTGGCAGGACGGACTTTGCAAAGGCTTTGCACGGTGGGGAGGTCCGGGGTTCGATCCCCACGGACTCCATAACTTTTAAACCAACAACCAAACCATACCATAATAGGGTGCCACGTGGTAGCCCACGACTGGGCCACGTGGCACCACCCTATTTGACCAATCAATGCCACGTGTCAAAAAGTGATTCATCCACATCCGTCAATAAATGAATTCCATGTCACCAACTGCCACCTCAAAATACGGACGTGCCACGTCAGCGTACAGACATGCCACGTCAGCGTACAACCTCTACCACGTCAGCATCCGTACGAACTGTACGGACTGTACAGTCAACACCTTTTTTTTTACCTATTTGACGATTCAAACAGATCACGATATCTCACTCATCTGACATCTATTTGAACCCAAATGAGTTGTGTTGGGTTTGTGACAACGAGGGCTACGCACCCGTTCATTTTGAGGCAATTCTGAGAACTTTGATTGTTGAGCTAAATTTTGACCCCTGGTCCAGATTTTGATCACGTCTTCCCACTAAAATGTTTTTGGACCCACAAAATCTTATGATTATCTATCTGAGATTCAATACTCTTCTGCTTCCAAGTTCTATCAATTGATTCTACTTGAAAAGTCTTTTTGACAATCACCTGAATACCTTGACATGCCTTGCACTGCAATTGGCTATGTCCCTCAACCACTGTTCTCTGGCTGCTGTTGACCCACTGTTCTTCTCTATGCTTGGAAGACTACCAACCTTCCCACTGAGAATCAAGTCCCTCTTACGAACTCTTTAGCATCAACACATTTCTCTCTACAATGGCTACAAAAACTTTCCTACGACATCTTGTCACAAACCAATAAAACCATCAATCTTGAAAACAAATTTATACAAGACTGAAAATTATGCCAACAAATTCTTTTTGCTCTTCAAGCAAACAGTCACATATTGTACTTCATCAAAGCACATGGCGTTTTCTTGCATCTTGGTGTACTCAAAATTGACTTACAAGCCAACAAACACCATCGACTAAACATAAGTCGAAAACATGATCGACACAACATAGTCGTCAAGCCAACATCGACACAAGTCGAGACTCATTTGAAACATATCAACCTTCCCATTGACAAGTCAACATTCATGATACACAATCATGTTACAATCATGAGTCATTCATGATGAACTATCACTAGGTTCATTGTTTACACACACACAAAAACACATGCCTGTGCATAGCTCTTCAACTCTCCTTCAAGTACAAACATAAGTACATAAAACCAAAACATGTGGGTACATAAGAGTTGAATATGAAAAAGATATATGGCTGTAACAAGTGAACATCATACCCTCTTTTACATCCTCCTGGCGAAGTTGTGCAACAAACAAGAATGCCTTCAAACGAATTGCATTCACATGCAACTTGCATCATACAAATTGTACTTTCCATACTCTCAACATAAATGCACACATAAGGCTGAAATATGCATCTACAACAGAAAATGCAAGCCTTACTTGCTCAAGAAATCCAACCATTTCTTACCAAGCCAACTCAATGGGTACTTTTTCTACTGAAAATCGTCCTCTTGTGAATCATCTTGACTCACATCAATGATGGAATCTCCTCTTCCATTCTTGCCAATCTCTTTATCCATCTGCTTCTTGTGTTGTGGATGAGTGGTTGGATGCAATGTCCAACATTGATCAATGAGATGACCCTGCTTCTGACAATGAGTGCAAATATTTTGCATCCTCTTTTCAAGTTGTCTTTACTTGTAAAGTTTCCTGAAAGTGGTCAATATTTTCCAACATTTTAAAACATGATGGTTATATAAACCACAATATGTACATGGATTTTTTCTTCCATTTTTACATGCAAATTTATCATGCTTAACATAATCAAAAGCAACTGAATGATAGGCAGAATTATACCTTGAACATTCACCTTTATCGCCTCTT
>ML848166.1:0-24321 GCA_009831015.1 Picea engelmannii | reverse complement strand
GAAAAATCATATTGGAGCCTGAAGCCATCACTGACACAAGAATTCACCAGCTGAGGAATAGATCCATTTCAGAGTATCTCATTAAATGGAGGAAACTACCGGCTGAAGATTCCACTTGGGAATATGAGTCTTTTATACAGAAGCATCCAGAGTTACTCAAGCATTGCAGAGAACACTTGTCTCAAGGGGAGGGGCATGTTAAGCCCTAATATTGGCTCATTACCCCTTAATTGGGGTATATTACATTAGTAATGTTATTTTATTTATGTCGGCTTTATTCCATTAGTTGTAATTATACCTCCTAGTCTCCTATATACCAAGGAGACATTTTAATTTGGAATCATCTTGTACTTGAACATTTATGTGGGGTAAAAGGAGGTTTCCCCCTCAAAGAGGCTTATTATCTGAAATTATCTCTTCTTCAGGGCGTTGAGTACTTATTCTGAGGTTTTTCTATGCTATATCGATATTTGGTTCTTAACACTTTCTCAGCCTCATCATAGGTGAGACATCATCGAAAAATAGAGTCAACCCCACGGTGATAAAGAGTGTCGCTGAGGATAATACACTAACGGGCTTGGTAATGTATACGACAACGATCAATTCTAGACAAATCGGGTCGGAATGTATGAGTCTGGAGATAAATAATGATATCTCCATACCAAAGGTCATCAGAACTGATCAAAAAGAGGGATTCGTCAGGTAAAGAATCATCTGCTACATTTTATGTCTCAGTGCAGGGAAGGTCACATATCAGTTCGAAAAACACCAAGGATTTCTTAGACTTAGAGTGTTCGAAATCTAAGTCAAACTCCTGGAGAATCACTATCCATTTGGAGTATTTTCCCCCTAGCAATTGGCATGTAAGAATGTGCTGCATAGGGTTGCAATTGGAAATTACAGTGGTCCTGCGTAATAAGATATAGTGACAAAAACGTTGGACAGCTTGAACAACTACCAAGGCCAGTTTTTTAACATGTAAGTATTTGTCTTCGGTATTCGTGAGACTCCGACTCAAATAATAAATGACATGTTCATTGTGTAAATCGTCTTCTTGGACTAGAACCATGGCAATGGTAGAGTCTGAAGCAGCGAGATAAAGGAAATAATCTCGACTATAATCGGGTGGGAAAAGTAGTGGGGTACGGGTTAAAGTTAGTTTCAAAGCTTTGAAATCTTTGTGGGTATTGGTATCCCATATGAACTCATAACCTTTCTTTAGCAGTCGAGTAAATCCGAGTGTTAACTCAACGTAGTTTGGGATGAAACGATGTAAAAAGTTTGCATTCCCTTGCAAACTTTGAAGCTGGCGGAGTGAGGAAGGAGGAGGGAGATTGAGGATTGCCTCGACCTTCAAAGGATCTACCATGATCCCCTGATGTGAAAAAATAAATCCCAGAAGTCGATCGGACTCCAAACAGAAGACACATTTGTGTGGGTTTAATCATATACGATAGAATCCACAATGAAGGAAAATGGCTTGGAGGTGTGCCAGATGGTCACTACGATGCATGGAATGCACTGGCAGGTCATCTAGATATGGTTTTACAATGTGCTTGATATCATGAAAAGTGTAAGACATGGCACATTGAAAATTTGCACCGACGTTCTTTAAACCGAAGGGTAGTTTCTAGTAGGCAAAGGTGCCCCAAGGACAACTAAAAGTGGTTTTGTGTTGATCTGCAAGAAAGATGTTGATTTGATTATATCCAGAGAAACCGTCCATCAAAGAGGATATCCCTCTGGTGGGTTAGGAAGCAAGGGTTTGGAAACTTCTGGATCTTCCAGAGGTATTCCTTGCATTCTACGCGAACGGCGTGGAGGGTCAATGTTGGTCGAACCAAAAATTTTATGGAAAAAATATATGGCCAACTATGAAAACAAACAACACTCGCTAATAAAATCTAGGAATCAAACCAAGCAAACAAAACCTTCTTATTTTGAAGTCACTAGTTGGTGATGAAATCCAACGTCATGAAGGAAATACAAGAAGGGGCTAGGAAAAAGCGGGTGGAAAAGTTACATTGACGACCTGCTTAACGGACTTACGCCTTGGTGCAAGCTCGCACACATAATCATGGGTATACCCTCCAAGGATCCTGAGTGATTCTATCCAACCTCAATTCCAGGTGCCATGAAGACTTGCCCCTCCACATTCACCTTGTGCAAGACCCTAAGAATATAGGCAACTAAGGCTACCAATAACAATAGTGATTCCTGGGGAAACAGTCGACAGTCTGATCCACGTGAAAATGCAGGGTATCTAGCCCAAAATCAACTTGAGAGGCTTCCACTCATCATTGTGGGTATACCTTCAAGCGATCCCCATAATACACGCAATATCTACTCTGAGATCAACAAATCAGGGTGAGTAACTCTTCCAATCTCAATGCGACCTCAGATTGGACCCTTGTGTGAGAAGGGCTTCCCAGGACAAAACGTTTCAAATGGAATTAAACACTTCCTATCACAAGATGCTATTGTGTGTTTTGTCCTTTGGAGAGTGTGTCTCACAGCCTATTCCAAAGCTCTATCCTAGCTAATGTTGGTGTAAAAGAGCCCTAGAAAATAAAAATTACTAATTGATTTTTAGATTTCACAATGTTTTTTAAAAGTTGTTGTTACTCAAGAGGGAGACGGGAATGAAACCAATGTTTTGTAATACCTTGACCCAATAATATGCAAATAGAAATGAACGATGCAAATTTTCTTTCAATGAACTCTATCTACAACAGGGAGAAGGTATTTTTGGAATGATGTAAGCTATGAAATATACTTTCTTTTTCTTAAATGGACACAAATGCAAACAACCAAAAACAATGCAGTTTCTCAATGTTCTCTTCTTTTGGATGCAATAAAATTTCCTTATATATGATTACTTGAAAGAGTAAGTGACTTTAAATTCTTGCATGATGAAGAAAGGACAAGTAATCCAAGAAAAAATATACACTCAACAAGCACCCAAATCAAACTTTCAATGAAGATAAAAGTAAAAAAAAAATGACAAGAAAGTGTTCTTCAAATGTAAATGAAAAATGACTTCCCAATCATCAAGCAATCTAGAACACGTAATCAATCCAAAACGTTGAATCCAATCAAAGACTTTTAATCGAACAATCACTCAGATACAAGGTCAGAGATTATATCCTTGTCGATAAAAATCAAAGACAAAAACTGGAAAAATATTAAAAGAGAGGTATTCGATCTCTGAAACCAATCAACAACAAGTTAAACTTCCATAAAACAGTCAAGGGTTGGCATTAAAATTCCCTCCCAGCTGATTAAGGAAAAACTGGGATTAATAGAGGCTAAAAGCCAACTCAAAAAATTTCACAGGCACCGTCGTAGCCTAATAGCCCATTACAGTGCGGAAATCAAGAGTTTTCACAGGCTAGAAACAGATAGGGTGCAGAAAGTTCTCACTAAAGAAAACAACCAGGGCGTGTAAATTGAAGGTTTTTGTAGGCTATGTATAGGGTATAGTGTGGCAGTGTTTGTAAATCAAGAAATTTTGAGAAGAGGGTAAAGGATCTAAGTGAACTTCCAAATATAGAGAGTCTGAATGGATCTCCCACAGACTCAGAGACTGATTTCAAGTAAAAATAATAGGCTAAAAGAAAATGGCCAACAAAAAACCACAATCAAGTTGTATCCCCGGTGGAGTCACCAATTTTGTTATTGGATAAATCGGTGAATGCAAACATACACTAATCTCCCTAGATCCACCTGGATCTAGAACAAAACAAGACAGGACATGACGCTTTCCCTAAGTTGCTACCATTGAATTTACTACCAAAGAAGGAATAGATGAAATACCTTTAGATATCACTTCCTTATGTATTTGTTGTCCCTGCTTCGCTTTGGTTATCTTGTAAGATCATATATGCAATGACACAAAACAACCAAAGTGAAATCAACAATTGTATATTCAATGGAAACCTAAACATGTGATCAAGGATTCATGTAATAAAACGCTAATGATTTTATGGGAAAGAAACATGTCACCGTATCATATTAAGTAAAAGTGAAAGATACAACCAAATTGCCTTGATGTCACAAGTTCCCTTTTGATGGTCCTTTGTATGAAGATGGTCCACAAAATCTTGATGGACAACTGGAGGCCACAAGCATCAGTTGTAACAGGATCCTTCACATAGTCTTTAGCCTATTCTTTCAGCAATTCTTTGCTCAATCTTTCTTAACATTTTCCATGAGAAACCCATCATTATATAGGAGAAGGTGGAGTGGTTAAAAGGATGAGGATGATCCCACCAAATCAGAGAAGCTAGTAAGACCACAACCATACGAACACCACCTCACATTCTAGAAGATTCTCCTTCTAAAAACTTCGTGAAACTTCTTCCTTTTATTAGCTTCAAACACCGCCGCACCCTGCCTATATAGCAACATGCGAAAATCTCATGAGCCAGACATAGAGAAGCCTACAAAAATCAAGGATTTATGCACTGTGTACCACTGTCAGCCTGCGACGTCATTCTAAAAATATGCCTTGTAGGGGAAGAACTTAGTCATTTTTCTCATGGAAAAGGTTTTTTTGAGAGCCCGAACACATGCCTATAGAGTCATCATCAGAGTGACCAAAATAATGTGTAACAAGGGCAGGGTCAAGAAAGAAACAATGGAAGCAGAGGACAGACTAGAAAACTTGACCATGCAAGGAGCAGAGGAGATAACAACGATAGAGGTTGTAATCATCAAAGAGGTAGAGGGTGCCAAGGTGGCCTCTCAAAAATTCATTTCGACATGGAGGATAAGGAAACAGACATGAGTGGCTCAGAACGAGCCACATGTGAGTGTTGGGGGCCTGTTGGACAGGTAGTCTAGAAAGAAATTTCTGTAGTTTTGAGGAAGAATTGGTGTGCAGAGGAAAAAGGAGATCTAGAGAGAATGCAATTGAGGAACATCCAGTAGGAAAGTGCACAGAAGGAGGAAAGTGAAAAAAAGGAATATAGTGTGCATATCGAAGAATAAAGCTATAATAATAAAGCAAGGAAATAAAGTATAACAATAAAATGACAACCCAGCATCCCAGAAATAGAATAACAACAGAAAAACGACATGAAGGATACAAAAATACAAGAAAGGAATTGAACAACTAGTTAACTAATCTAGCCATGCATTGTAATGGGATATTTTTGGTATGAATATGTTAGGGATTTTATCCCTATATTTTGATATAAATATGTAATATGTTGGGAGATGAGGGGTTCAGTCGGTTCGATTCAGTCAGTTGGTTCAGCTAGGTATTATCCCGATACAGTTTGATTATGATATATTAGTTTATGTTACATCATATTTGATACTGAGTTTGAAGCTATTGAATGTAACAATCGAAGGTTGAGAAGGATGAATAAAGGAATGATAGAGATATGTTACATAATCATGTGTTGTCTATGTTTCTATGTTTGGTTATGAAAATTGTTTGCATGCATCGTAGAATAGCTTCATTTGATAGTTAAATATTGGTTCAATGATTCATGATTGCGGCAATACAAATACATACAGTAAATGGAATATGTTAAGTATAGAAATTTGAACCATGGGTATGTTAATAACATGACATAACCGAATTGTGCGTGTAACATACTAAGGAAGAATTAACTGAACGTTTTCTTCCCATTCCCTTACCACTGTATAAGTCAGGTTCTTTCATTCCCCATAGATACCTCAGGTGAGACTTCATCTATGAAATCAGGTGATGCCAAAGGGGATAATGTCTAGTGGGTTTCATTGGTCTTAGATAACCCGAACATTGGGTCTTACAAATCGTGCCCAAAATAGTGCCAACAATTGGCTAATGATGGATATCACAGAGGGAAATAGGAGTTTAACATAGAATGGAGGAGCAAGGAGTAGAAAAAACTCAAATGGTATTGTCTTGACATTAGCAGAAAGGATGTAGAACCCATGACTAGGGTGCTATGGAGGTAAGATAGTGATGTTGATGCATGTATGGAGGAAGAATAGAGGGAAGGGACATTTGACATGAGAATTTGATATGAGTAAATATGAGAGGTAAATAGAGGCTTGTAGTCACCATGTCTCATCCTTCATGCATTAAACCTAACATTGTCTCCCTCCATCAAGGATAATCCTTAACCAATATAATTATGGTAGGAGTGGGTGTGGATAAAATTGTTTTTATGATGGCTTATGATAGGAGAATTGTTACTCATGACAGAAATCGAGAATGTTCAACTATGCAAGGGGAAGTTTATAAGCTTCAATGTTATTTTGTTCATATGTTTTAATGGTTGGTTGATAGAATTGATCTCCATCATTTGAAGTTTTCTCTTTGTCATTCAAGTTTGGCTCTCAACTTTCTAGTTTTTGGTTGCCACTATTGGCTCAACATATGTGATTTATCTCAGTGGAATTTAGAGTGGAATATATAATCTATAAACTATTATGGATATTCCATTGGAATATTTCATCACACTAGATCTTGTATGCTCAAATATTTTACTATGCAAGTTTATTTCCTTAGGTCTCATATTTATTATCACTAGCTTATTGCTCCAATTTATGAAAATAAATGAAATATAAAAATGAAAGAACAAGAAAATGAATACACCATCCACACAAGATATACCAGGGGAAACCTGATATGAGAGAAAACATATCTAGAAGGTGAGACATATTCTCTGCTCTCTTTTCTTTCGTTATGAAAATGCAAATACAAAGAAAGGTACACTCACTATGGAGTTGCCTATGACATTGTGGCTTAATGGCTTCTACAAAATCTTCTTTCTTATCTATTATGATTTCAAATCCCACTCTTATATTCTCTTCTTAACTATGGAATAAGTACAATTCTAAAATAAGGTAACCCCCTCTCCTCCGAGAGACCCAATATTTAACATAGTCTGATAGAAATCTAGGGTTTTCATTTTTGCATGCCTCAACCATCAATTAGTGTTAGGGTTTGGATCTACTATAATATTCTTTAAATTCCACACATGAATAGCCCCACATTTGAGTTATGGGGGCTTATGTGGCATCCACTTGGTACCATGGTGGTAAACAAGGTAGGTCAACTTGTGAGAGGTATAACTTTGCAAATGAACTCCAATTGAGGTGATTTTTGCACTATTGGAAAGGTCATGGTGTGTAGAATAATTTCAAGGGGATTCAAGCTATGCTTGCAAATTTTTAACCCCAAAAAGTGTCATGTGATGCCTCAAAATGTATTTGGAAGGTTTAAAACCTCAAATCTCCAAATTGGGACTTGCCACTAAAATGGGCCCTACAAGCCAATTTCTCCAATTTTTCCACCCAAAAGGTACCAAGATAGATGACAATTTATACAATGATCCATTCTAGATCACTCTCTATTTGGTGAGGATGGCCAACAAATGATAGTTTGAGTAAATATTTATATTCTTGCAAGGTCTTCACTATCTATCGATTCCTCATTTGATTCAACTTCTAAGTTAGAGCCACCAACCTCCCTGAAAGGTTCAAACTTATTTTCTAGAGCTTCAATGAAGAAGACTATGTTGTGAGATATATCAATGAATTTCTCTTCCAACCCGACAAATATATATTCTACTACATCATGAGGGTTTTTATGAATGGACTCATCCACCGTAGCTAGGGTTTTGTGACTTAAATCTTAAGTCTATCCTACATTTGTTTTTCTCTGCTATAGGCATGCAAATTAATATGGAAAATTCAAATTTGTTGACATGTGCACTTGAGAATGATCTTTTGGGTCAATTGGATGCTTCTTTACCATTTAAGAGGAAAAATATTGATCTTGGGATCAAGTACCTTGGATTTGAACTAAAACCATGTGGTTATAGGATGGAGAATTGGTTATGGCTTATAAGTTCATTAGTGGGTAGAGAGACATGTATTTGGTCTCCTACCCAAGATAGAGACCCAAGTTCTAGTAACCCTAATAAATTATAGTTCAACATGGATTATACATTTTGGAACAAAGCCAATTTTGGGTTAGCTTTTTGATAATGAAACCAACCAGAAAAAAACATTAATGCTACAAATATCAATGCACCAATTGCAGTGCAGTAAAGTTTCCCAGGAAAATTCAGGAAAGGGTTTCGAATTGGGCCTTCCATTTGATTTAAAGAAGATGCCATCTATTGCTTATTAACTTAGTCCTCAAAAAAATTATGATATATTGGGATTCCATTGCTAATATCTGCAAAGGCATTCTCACTAAGATAAGGAAAATCTGCTTTCAATTTTTATGATCAGGGGAAAAGGAAGCGATTGGCATCCATTTAGTTAAATAGTCTCTGATTGCAATGACAAAAATGTTAGGAGGATGGGGATTTATAAATATCGTATGGTTCAGTAAGGCACTAGCTTCCAATATCCTGTGGAGGCTCTCTCATAATTCTATGCTTTGGGGTCGAGTGATGGTGTCAAAATACTTCCCTCGAAGATCGGTAGTGGATTGGTTTTGCAAACCTAATAAATCAATCATAAATTTATCTATTGTATGGAAAGAGATGATTGAGGCATTTCCACTCATTGGAGTCTGGATTCATGGAATATAGGGGAAGATCCATGGGATTGTGCTTCCAATGGATTTCATGGTAAAAGAATTCAAATTGGGGAATATCCATGGGAAGGTGCTTCCAATGCATGCAAATGACTCATCAGGATGATCTTGAATCTTCATAACTTAGGTATTTTATCTATATGGGAAGTGAAAAAGGAAGACAGGGATGAGGTTAGGCACACTATTTGGAAGTATTCAAATGACTTGGGGATAGAAGGGGAAAAGTTGTTGAATGGACCTCTTATGTTTCCTTACTAAAATCTAATTTCATATGCCTAAGGGAAGAAGATTCTAACACCCTATGTTGGTCGATAAATCTAATCAACGAAAAGTATACAAAAAATATGGGGTATCTCTCATTGGAAGAAGCTCCTTTTCAGGAACCAAGTCATTGGTGGTGGGAAGATATTTGGAAATTGACTACCCCTTTAAAGTAATATTGGTTTTTTGGATTTATTTTAATCAAAAACACCTTATGTTGTATGTGGGTTTGAAGCGGGGATGGATGGGCCCTACAAGGTATGTTCTTTTCAAATCAATGAAGGAATAAACTTCCCATCAGTTCATCCAATGCCAATTTGCACAAGAAAAATATCCTGGAAGAGTGGTTTTTTTACTGGAAGAAGACACACATATCCAAGGAATATGGTTTTTTTCTAGGAATATTTTTGTATTTTATTTGGTGGGATAGAAACATGTATATGTTTTAGAATCAATCTATTCATGCATATGTAGTTGTTGGCCTTATTTTCAAAATGTATTCCGAGTTTAAAAACAAGCAAAAGAAAGTCAAAATTCGGGTTCCAGTCATGCCTGATATGAAAGAAGGAATCTCATGGGGCTTCTTTTATGGGGTGATCCAAGGCCATTATTCACTGTGTGATGTTGGAGCCATTCTCTTTATTTCCAAGGATCATTATTTTAAAGTGCATTATGTACCAAGTAGAGGGACGAATATGAAGGAAGAAATGGCTGCATTGTAGAGACTTCTATTTTTCTCTAACATGTTCAACTTGAGGAAAGTGCAAGTGTTTGGCGATTCCAAGGTGGAAATTGAATGGGATAATAATAAGGTGCAAATTTAGGTGGTGAAGCTACAACCCATTCTAACTCATATTTGCTCCACCATGGTTGAGTTTGAATGGTCCTCTTTCACTCATATCTATAGGGATCTCAACTCGATTGTAGATGGTTTGTCAAAGGAAGCTTTGGAGCTGGATTCTAGTTCCTTCATCTCTAAGGAATTTTATGTTGGTCACCTATGTGATGGTAAATCTGTCCTCCCTTAGTTTCCATTACCAATTGTACAGAGGAAGTGAATAGGGTGAAAAAAAATTAGAATAGTTTTGAGATCCGGATAGCATAGTATGTATATAAGAAGATTTTGATGTAATGGAAATGAATGGGTTAGAAAGTATGTAATTTTTATAAAATATTTTTTTTTCTTGGATGAAAATAGGCATTCCCCAGGTGGTCAAAAATATGTATACTCGTTTTATATGAATAAAAGTTTTTTTTTTTTTTTCATTCTTGAATAAACAAATATTTTTGTTGAGCTTATATATACCTTTCAATTGAAACATTGCATCTACAAATTCTTGTTGACTCAAAATATTCTCAAGGAAGAATAAACTCTTAACCAAGAATTTTCTTAAACTCTCTATTGAGATTTTTTTACAACTCTAGGTCAAGAGTTTACTATAACCCTAGGTTACTTTTTTATAGAAGAAATCTTCATTGAGAGTCATCAAACAACTCTAGTTCAAAATAATGTCTCAACGGATACATTTTGGTAAAACAAAATAAAAACAAAATGTAGTGGTTTTCATGAACCTACAACTTCAATAAGGGAAGACCATTGTTTAATATCATGTATTGGACATGTTATCGCACAATCTATACTTGCCCAAATCCCAAGGCAAGTAAGGGAGATTGGTGTAACAAACAAGATATCCTATAACGGTCACCTTAATATGGAATCCTATCTTTATAGGGATAGGCAAGGTATACCCCATGGGAGGAATCCCCGGTAACCTAAAGGGGTTGAAAACTAGGGTTATGTTCGAGATAAACTCCCCCCTCTCATCGGTTACCAAAGTCACTAAATTTGTGTCCCAAAGATGAGGTTAATGAAGTGCTTGATCTACCTTCCCAGAACAAGACAATATAGCATGCATATACAATAATTCCATGTACAAATATGATAATAACACCTCAAGAGACAATGGAAAATGACAATAAGTGCTAGCTGATATAATTTTGTAGTAGTTAATAAGTTTACAACAACAATTGATAAAATGTAACAGCTGCAACAAATACTCCTTCGACTTGCTTGAAAAGACAGTAAAAAGATAACATTTACTAAGAAGAATGATAATCAAATATCATACGCAACTTCTAAAGTATTTAGCTAGCATTCAAAGTCAATTATGCAAAAAAAATTGTTGCATTTAGATGGTTGTAGCAGTCATTTATAACAACAACAATTAATTTAGTGATCTAGGCTAAAATAGGGTTAGAAATAGTTAGTAAAAGCTTAGGAGAAGAGTGTTTGAGTGTTTAATCAATCCTTCAATAAGAGGGAGGAAAGAACTAGTGCCTTCTAGGGCTTGTGGAGTCAATTGGACGACTTCTTCAAAGGATACAATTCAATTTTGATAGTGCACAAAAGTATAAGAGGGAGAATGAATATGAGAAGTAGTAACTTAAGCCCCCCTATGCATTTACCTCAAGAAACAAGATACTAGGGTGTAGGAAAGTATAGGCCCTAACACCTTGCTTTCCTTAGGCTTCTTATGGGATAAAACTTAGGCAAAGATAACTAGGTCAAAACCTTAGAGTGCTAGCAACTTAGGTCTCTAGGGTTCCACTAGTCACTAGATCAATCCAATGAAAAGCTTGGAAAATAAAAAGTAAGAAAGTAGAAATTTAAGCTCCTTACTTAAAGCATTAATTATACCATGCAATTTCATAATATTGTATGAGTAAATAAAACCATACATAAACCATTCAATAGGTGACAAAAAATGCATATTTTACTTACTTGCACCAAGAATAATCATCAAAATACCATGCAAGATCACCATAAAAGCTTCCAAGATTGATCCAACTTGCAAAAATTAGCCTTATATAAGAGTGCACCTCACAATTTCAGCCAATATCCCTTACTAGGGCGCAAATTTCAGACCTCTCCTCTTGTGTGAGGAATTTTTATGTGTAAAATGAAAGTACTTTATGTTTATTTATACAAAATCTTTGACCTTTAATTAACTTTAGGTCAAAATAAGGCCGACCTAGCCAATTTACATTAACATTCAAATTTTCCATAAATAAAATTAATTAGCATCTAAAGACACCTTCAAGGGTCATGACATACCCTTCTAGAGTGACATTGAGGCCCTGGGGTGGAATGTTGAGACTAAAAGGTAGGTCACTTGGCCTCCAAAGGCCCCAAATGAAGCCCACATGTTCCACTAGGCTCATAAATTCCCCCAAAACGAAAACCCTAGCTTTGGATGACGTCCAGGGTCATGATGGTGACATCTTGGTCCTTCAAGGGCCAACGTCCATGTCGAAGAGCAAGATCCCCCTAGATCTAGGTCTTCCAGGGTGCCTCCAAAGGAAACGTCCTTCTTTCTTCCTAGTGCAAATATTCAATGTCTTCTTACCCCTGGTTGGGGTTACAACATCCATCTATGGGATTTAAGCCCCCCATGAAGGTCCAAGCTAATCATTCCCTCATGTGTACCTGTCCACCAGGAAAAGTCCTACAGCAACAACAAGTACGCCCTCAATGGGTTCATAAGTCACATGGATCATAACATGTAAATCACATCCAATAATGAAATTACACAAACATGTGCATCAAACCCCCCTTTAACCGAGACAAATGCTCAAAGACGTTATGCAATTTGACAAGTTAGGTTTGGAGAAGGTCTCAGGGCATCCTATTGGGAAAACCTCTGTTAAGTTTGGGGTGTTTCCCAGGTGGGATATAGTCCAGATCATGTAAGTGTATGAGGTGGCATGGGGTAAGTGTTTGGGCATAGGGTGCATGTGATAACAGGGAAATGTAAAATCTTACCTATGGGTGCCTTTGTAGAGGGAGAGTTGCACCTTGTCATACATTTTATTGTTTCCTATCCCATTCATTTCCTTTTACTCTTAGCTTTATTGCTTTTGATCTTTTTCTTTTGTGCTTCAAGGGAATAGTTGATGGCCACTGTCCTGGATGGATGACCAGAGGTGACAATGTTATCCACAAACATTTCACAGAGATGAGAATTTTGGATTGTGATGAGACCCACTTTCTCTTGGCTATGCCACCAAGAGCCACTACCCTAGTTTGGTGACTAGATAGGTGGTATTTTCATACCTCTACATGCCCATGGTCATAATAGGATGGCTCATGATGAGACCTCCTATCCGTCAACTAGTACCTTGAGTGTTTATGTATCTTATGGTTCCCCTTTTCTTACTAAGAATATTTTCTCTTCTTTTAGGGGGATCGCTTTGCGAATCATCTTAAAGGTTTCAATATTGGCTTTTAATTCTTTCCGGCTACTTTTATCCTCTGGGTCTTTAGCCCCTTCTTCCCACGAGGTAAGGTACAACCCTTCCTAGTTTAGCCAATCCCAATGCCCAAAAAAAGGTAGTGGAGATGAGAGGAATAAAGATGGAAAGTGGTAAGTATGGAAGGAACAGATGATGACCTTTGACAGATCCACCCAGTGGCAACCCATCCTAAAGGGAGATCAAATTACTATGGCACCATGTCACCCATCCAGGTATGAACAAGGAAAAGAGCATAATTTCCAAGAAAACGCTGTGAAATGAAGAAGGATTCAATGCAACATATTCAAGTTCTTCAAAAATTATAGTGATACATACCATGATACTCAGACTCATTACCTCATGGAGAAAGACTTGTTGCTACTTCAAGACCAGGCTAGTGGGATGGATATTGTTTCTATTGATAAATGGACTACACTGAAGA
Source organism: Picea engelmannii (assembly GCA_009831015.1). Lineage (NCBI taxonomy): Eukaryota > Viridiplantae > Streptophyta > Pinopsida > Pinales > Pinaceae > Picea > Picea engelmannii. Next base: position 10,774 of record ML848166.1, on the reverse strand, counting down.
AAAGAGGGGCCCTCGGGGCCATGCTTAAGTCATATGACTCTCGGTACTCCATGTATAGGACCTGTGGGCCTCGAGACGTGATCTCCTTAGTTATACCTAGGCTAGGGGATAACATCTGGCTTCAACTCAGGGACATGTTGTAACATCCTCAGCCACCCACAGGTCAGGGGACGCTACCTGCAATCCCACCCTCGAACTTATTTTCATGTTGATACCTTATTTATATATTAAGAATGCATAATATAAAAGATTTAATGGAATGCATAGCAATATCCAACAAGCATGCATAATCTAAAGATTATATTAAACGATAATCAAATATACACAGTAGAAATAGATTCATATACATGTAAATGATAATTAAATTACACATCGGGATACATTCATACACAGATAATAATATCATGACAAAGAGCACTTATCTTCATGAAATATGACACCGACTGGTTGCAGACCAAGGACGTTCCACCCAACCGTAGACACCACTGCTCTAAATCTCAACAGTAGTGTCACCCCCGAGCCAGGGCTATGAATCCACAAGGATGGTTTCAGAGTGTAATTAAGTTCCCAAACCAGTCAGATCTCAGGCTCTCACAGGTTTCTTGACACCCACAACAATCCAAGTACCCGACTCTCTTCTACCCAGCCTGTACCGCCCCAAGAGACCGGACCTCCATCCTTCTCTGCCACGCAATCCCTCAGGCAGTCCTTCTCTTTTATTTTCAAGGCCTCCAACACAGCTGGTCCATAATCTCAATGTTAGCACTCTAAGGACTCGCAGTTGTGAGAAAAATAGGGCACAGACCAATGCATTTCAGACATGCAAGCCCCAGGTCACGACTGGATCACACCAACGACCACTACAACCAACTATCCCGTGGCTAGATCTTCAATAGCTCTGTTTCCTTTGCCAAGCCAAGACGCGGGTGAGGATGGCTCAATGAATGGGTCAGGGGGGTGAATGGGAGTGTGTGAGGGGAAAAAGAGTGACTGAATGGGAAATCAACAAACAAGTCATCAGTCGAACCCCCCCATCATACCAGAAGCGGGTTTAAGTAACCTCGTGGGGAAACAAGAACCTCTTGGACTTCCCCAAGAAGCTCACGTAACCAATCCCCTCCCTTAGACAAAAAGGGTAATTAAAAAATAGGAAAAAGCACTTAGTCCCTCAAGCTCCCTCACTTGTGGAATCATAGCCCCCCTATAACTCTAGTCCTTGTTTGTCTAGCAGCCAGTGATGTGTTTATCATTAATAATGATCAAAACATTACATTTATGGGGCATACTGGCCCTTTAATAATTGTTTGGGCACTTAGGCCTCTAAGCATTGTAACAATACATTATTTAAAATGGGGGTTCGAAACCTTGGGCGGTACATCCCCTCCCCCTTATTTTGGAATTGTCCTTAGTGCATATACAAAATAGAGATCAAAATCTCAAATTTATTCAAAATTTGTGGGTACTTTGCCCACATGGAATCGTCATGCTCCCAGGTAGCATCTTCAGGACTATAGCAGGTCCACTGAACTTTTACCAGTTCTATAACTCGATTTCGAAGCATTTTGACTTTTCTGTCCAATACCCACACTGGTTGAACCTGAAAGTATCCCTCCGTCTCTACCTAAATCAGATGCCAATCAATAACATGGTTAGGATCATGTACATATTTATTTAGTAAAGATACATTAAATACATTATGCACATTCATGGAAGCAGGCAATGCAAGCATGTATGCAACTGGCCCTATTCTGTCCAATATTTCAAATGGACCACCGAATCTGGCTGCCAACTTTGTACAACTACCCAATTTCAAAGAGCTTTTCTTGGGCTTCACTTTAAAAAGTACATGCTCCCCTACTTTAAATTCTCTATTTGTCCTATTCTTGTCTTTATAAACTTTTTGTCTATCCTGAGTTGCCTTTAAATTATACTTAATCTTGACCACCTGGTCTTTTATGTCCTTGAGAAACTCCGGCCCAAGTACCACTCTATCTGCTAGGTTGTCCCATCTTACTGGAGTATTTCATTTCCTACCATACAAGGCTTCAAATGGGCTCATTCTCAATGAAACTTGATACCCATTGTTATATGCAAACTCAACCAGGTGTAAGTAAGCCTCCCACTTGGATGGCTTATCCATCACATACATTCTCAGCATGTCTTCAATTATTCGATTCACTCTCTCTGTTCGCCCATCTGTCTAGGGATGATATGTTGTGCTAAAGTTTAGTTTTGTGCCAAATCCTTTAACCAATCCCCTCCAGAAGTTGGAGGTAAACTTTGTATCTCTGTCTGAGACAATTGTCCTAGGTATCCCATGCAACCTAGCAATTTTCTTCATGAAAATATATGAAATATTAGCCATTGTAAATGTTGTCTTCATAGGCACAAAATGAGAAACCTTTGTTAATTTTTCAACCACCACCATGATTGAATCATGTTGCTTATTTGTTCTGGGTAATCCTATGATGAAATCCATGGTGATCACTTCCCATTTCTTCTCTGGAATTGGCAATGGCTGCAGAAAACCCGTTGGGTTCCTATGCTCATCCTTCACCTTCTGACATTCCATACATCAAGCGATGTAATCAGCAACATCCTTCTTCATTCTCGGCCAAAAGAACCAACTTCTTACTGTTGTAATTGTTTTCTGGTAACCTGGATATCCAGCATAAGGAACATCATGCATTTTCTTTAGTACCAAATTCCTCAGTTCTCTGGAACTAGGAACATAGATTCTATTCTTATGCATGAGTAATACATCTTCCTTTATCTCATACTCCTTTATTTTCTGTTGTACATTTCCTTGTTGTAAGTTTTCCTTTACCTGTAGGTAATGTTGATCTGTAACAAGACCATCTAAAATTCTTCTCTTCAATTCTAACTGATGCATACTGGCAGCAGTAGCATGCATGAGATTCACTCTCCTACTAAGTGCATCGGAAACTTTATTCTCCTTTCCCTTGATATGCTTGATGTTGAAGTCATATTCACTTAAAAATTCCAGCCATCTTGTTTGTCTGGCATTCAAGGTCGGTTGTTCAAAAAGATACTTCAGACCATTGTGGTCTGTCCTTAATTCAAATTTCTTCCCCATCAGATAATGCCTCCACATCCTCAAGGTGTGAACAATTGCAACAAGTTCCAAGTCGTGCGTGGCACAGTTCCTCTCATGTTCCTTAAGCTTTCTGGACTCATATCCAATGACATGTCCATTTTTCATGAGGACTCCCCCAAGTCCTTCCTTACAAGCATATGTACATACCACAAAACTTTTATTTGGGTCAGCAATCTTGAACATAGGCGCACTAGTAAGCAATTCCTTCAACATGTTAAAATTATTTTCACACTTGAGTGTCCATTCAAATTTAGTTCCCTTATTTTTCAAAGAAGTGATGGGATGAGCAATCTTAGAGAACCCTACTATGAACCTTCTGTAGTAGCCAGCTAATCCCATAAAATATCTGACGTCTGACACATTTCTGGGTGTTGGCCACCCTCTAATGGCTTCAATCTTCTCTGGATCTACTGATATTCCCTGCTCTGAAATAATGTTTCCCAAGTAATGGATCTGTTTTTGATACAAAGAACACTTACTCAACTTGGCATACAACTGATGTTCTCTCAATACTTGCAATACCTATCTTAAGTGGTGTTCATGCTCCTCTTCAGACTTAGAATAGATAAGTATGTCATCCAGGAATACTATGACAAACTTGTCCAAATAATTTATGCATATGCCATTCATTAAGCACATGAAGACATTTGGTGCATTGGTCAGTCCAATAGAAACACTACAAATTCATACTTCCCTTACCTAATCCTAAAGGTTGTCTTATGAATGTCTTCTTCCTTGATTCTTACCTGATGGTATCCTTCCCTCAGGTCAATCTTTGAAAATATCCTTGCTCCTCTTAGCTGGTCAAAGAGGTCATCAATTCAGGGTAGAGGATACTTTTTCTATATAGTGTACTTGTTCAGCTACCGGAAGTCAATAGAAGGCCTCAAAGATCCATCCTTCTTTTTGAAAAAAAGTATTGGTGCTCCCCAAGGTGAAACACTTGGACGTATGTACCCTTTCTTCAACAATTACTCCAACTACATTTGCAATTCTTTTAACTCTAGTGTGCTCATTCTGTAGAGTGTTTTTGACACTGGGGCAGCTCCTGGCACTAAATCAATTGAGAAATATATCTCCCTTGTTGGTGGCAATCCGGGTATTTCTTGGAATACATCTTCAAATTCCTGTAGCACAGAGAAATATTCAAGGATTGGCCCCTTTTTATCAACTGGCTCCTCCACATGAGATGCATACAGTTGACATCCTTTTCTAAAACATCTTTTCAACTGTAAGGTTGAAATCTCCTTTATAGAGATGGGTCTTGGAACTCCTTTCACAGTGCTTTGTTTTCCATCTCCATCAAGACATGTAAATGTCTTGTTATGACAATCTAGGACAGCATGATGCTTTTCCAACCAATCCATACCAATCAAAACATCATAAGACCCCAATAGTATGATATTTAGATCAATACTAGTATTCACGCCATTAAGACTTATGGAACAAGATCTGACCATATCATGGATTCTTCTTTTGGTTCCAGTGGCTAACTGAACCAAACTTGCTTTTCCAAGTTTAATTTTCTCCAAATGAAATATATCCACTATCTTAGGATCAATGTAAGAATGACTTGCTCCTGAATCAATCAAAATAGAAATAGGTTGATTTATGATCTTGCCTTCCACCTTGATCATATTGGACTGGTACTCTGATTTTCGATCATTTAAAGATGCATAGATTCTTCCCATATCTCTGATGGTTATAGCCTCTTGGATGTTGTGCACCATCTTCACTCTGTCTTTTATGTGTGGGCAATCCTTGTACATGTGATCTTCCTTGAATCCCCATCATTGGATTGGTGGTCTTCCCCTTTTTCCCAATGAGTATTCCTTCTTGAAATCTCCCTTAGCATATTGATATTGTTGATTTCTATTAGGCTCATTCCTATTGAAGGGAGGTTTGAATCCTTTCCTCCTCTGATCGAACTTCGCATTCTTCTTGTCCTTCCAAGATTTCTGTAGGGATTTTCTTCCCTGGCCTTTCTCATACATATATTTATCCTTCCTGATGGCCTAAGTCAAGGTCTTGGGTTCATCATACTTGATCTTTTCCTTATAAAAGGCTGGCAATCCACTTATAAATCTTTGTATTTTCACTTTCTCATCACCAATGAACTTGACATACTTTAACAATCCCAAGAACTTATTCTCATATTCTGCCATAGTCATGCTTCCCAACCTGAGTTCAAAGAACTCCTGCATTTTCTTGTCATACAAATGCTCTGAGAGGTACTCCTTCTGGAAGTACTTCTTGAACTTCTTCCAAGTAATCTTACTTTCATTAACATGCTCCACTTGCTTCATTTGGTCCTACCGTATTGCAGCTTTTCCATGTAAGTGGTAGGTGGAAATCCTGGCTTCCAGGTTGGATGAATAATTATGCAACTGGAAATATCTCATGAGACCAAGCAACCATGCTTCAGCATCATCATCGGATGATAGGAGACACATATGGACTACTTACAGAATCATCTGCTAGCACTTCTAGAATAACCATCTCTTCCATGATCATTTCTCCTTTCATGATACCTTCCTTCTTCCTCTTTTCTTGAGTTCGATCCCTTCTTAGTTTTCCTCTGCAACTGATTCAAGATCTGAAACACTCAAGCATTTATCTGACTTTTCTCTCTCATTAGTCTCTCATTGTCTTCTTTATAGCTCTGCACTTCCATCTTCAGACTTCTTACCGTTTCTATTAACGTTTCTTGTTATTCTTTTCCCTTACATCCATTGGACTTTGTCTCTCCAATACCAAATCTTCAGCCTCCTTTTCATGACTGGAGGCTCCCTCGCCTCTTCCATTTCCTCAATACCCATCCTGAGATGAGGTGCTTAAGCCTCTTAATTCTGCAAAATGTGCAAGCGACCATTTTGTTAGAATTATGCGTATGATAGACAAAATTGCCAAACCACTCTACAGGTCTCTTTCTTTTTTGTTTTGTTTATGGAGATCATATCCCCATTCCTTGAAAATAGCAGTGTCCTGTTATCCTTGGCTGACACAGAGTTTCACCCTGTGCAAGTGCTTCCTTCGAACCACCTCCTAGGTGACCACAACTAGAAACCGTGGCTAAATCCTTCCTCGACACTTTTCTGTCTCGAGGACAACCAATTTTTCTCTTAGCCCTCCTTTCCTCACCTCTCAAACTGCATGTGACCAAGGCCATGACCTTGCGCTTAGCTGAAAAATCACTTGCCCAGAGCTTCGGGACTTTCATCTAGGAACGGATCAACGGTCCTCATCCTCTTTCGAAATCAATGATCGATCCACTTCGGGACTCCGCGCTTCGGAATTCTCAACTTCCCTCACTTGTCTCCTCCCAGAACACTTTTACCTGGAGTTCATGATCTGTCGACGTGTATCCTCCCACAGATCAGCGACTGTGAATCGCTTCGTCTCTTTGGGCTTCGGAAGTTTCAAACTTCCCTCCTGCACTTTCTCCCAGAGTGCTTCCACCCAAAGTCGACGATCCTTCGACGCATGTCTTCTGGAATTGACGGTCGATATATACTGCATCCTTCAAGCCTTCAGAATTTTTTGACCCAAGGAAACCTATCACATATTTTCCCCTCTGGAGTGCCCAGTCTCCAGACTACATGATCTGTCACCACATGGTGAAATGATGGAAGCAGACATATGGCCCAATCAGGCGAGTGACATTCTAATCAACTTTTCAATATTCCAAAAGCTCAGATCTTACTGACATGTGTCACACATCCCATGTGTCCACGTCATCCCAAGTGATGTCTGCAAGCCACGTCACTTCATGGATTCAATGGTCCACATCACCTCCAGGTGACGTCATTGTGCCCCACCACTTCGGCTCTTCGGGATTTGAGACTTTGGGAGTTTTCATACTAGCACACTTCCAATTCTCCCGAACTCTGACTTCTCGAACTGGCCAATATGTCGCCATGTTTCCTCCTAGATATGATGACCAATATTCACTTTGGGTCTTCACCCAGAGTTCACGGATCTGCTCCACATGTCATCCTCAATCTGATGGCTATGTGTTACTTCAGGGCTCCAGACTTCGAAGATCTCGTACTTTGACCTTTTTCCCTAAAAAACATTTTTTTGTATGAAGCTCGCGATCTTCTGACGTGTTTCTCCCACGGATCGATGGCTACGATTCCTTCAGGATTCCAAAAATCTCAAACTTCAAAATCTATCTGTCCCTACTGGCTTTTATCCAAAGTCCTGGATCTAGCGATGCATGTCTCTCGGCAAATCAATGGTTGATATCCTTTCAGGTCTTCGGGTTTCGGAAGTCTCAAACTTCAACCCCCTCCTTGCTCACTTTTTCCTGGAGCATTTTATCGAGAGCACGCGATCGGTGGACACATTTCCTCCTACAGATCGACGATTCCCAGGCTACTTCGGATCTTCGAAGGTTCGTCACTCAAGCAATAACATGTCACATCACTGCATGCCTCTACAATTTGTGAGGGCGTGCATCGGCAGTTTGGAGTAACCTACTTTTTTCCCCTCAATGAACCTAATGCTAACATTTAACCCCTTGGCAAAACTGTGGTTTGGATTGCAGGATCGCCTTGGGAAATTATCTCCCATGCAACTCAGTTCCCCGCAATGCATGTTGGCCATTGATCTCTCTCTCCAATGGGATCCGACGGTCGCGACCTTAGCCCTTGATTTCTTTTCATTGGACGACCCATGTTCGCTTGTCCTCCAATCCAATGATCTCAGATCTCTCTCGATCCTACAGTGGCTATCATTCCCGAATTCAAAAGGATGGTCAGATCCTTCGACCCCTTACAGAGGATATATGGCGTTTTGTCTCCTGTGTAGCTTCTGCAACGCCATTCCTCCTGAGATTTTCGATTTCACGGTTAGATTTTGATCTCGACCATGAGACTTTGACCAACAAACCTGGCCCATATCGGCCTAGTGCTTCAACCAGAAGCTCTGATACCAATCTGTAACATCCCCATCCACCCATAGGTCGGGGGACGCTACCTGCAAGCCCACCCTCGGACTTCTTTTCATGCTGATCCATTCTTTATATATTAAGGATGCATAAGATAATAGATTTAATGACATGCACATCAATATCCAACAAGAATGTATAATCTAAAGATTATATTAAATGATAATCAAATATACATAGCAGAAATACATTCATATACATGTAAATGATAATTAAATTACACAGTAGAATACATTCATACATAGAAAATAATATCACAACAGAGAGAACTTATCTTTATGAAAGATGACACCAATTGGTTGCAGACCAAGGAAGTTGCACCCAACCATAAACACCACTGCTCCAAATGTCAACAACAGTGTCACCCCCGAGCCAGGGCTATGAATCCATAAGGAAGGTTCCAAAGTGTAATTAGGTTCCCAAACCAGTCAGCTCTCAAGCTCTCACAGGTTTCCTGACACCCACAACAATCCAAGTACCCAACTCTCTTCTACCTAGCCTGTACTTCCCCAAGAGACCAGACCTCCACCCTTATCTACCATGCAGTCCCTCATGTAGTCCTTCTCATTTATTTTCAGGGCCTCCATCATAGTTGGTCCAGAATCTCAATGATGGGACTCTCAGGACTCGCAATTGTGAGAAAAACAGGGCACAGACCAATGCATTTCATACATGCAGGCCCCAGGTCATGGCTGGATCACACCAACGACCACTACAACCAACTATCCCATGGCTAACTCTTCAGTAGTTTTGTTTCCTTTTCCAATCGAAGATGCAGGTGAGGATGGGTCGATGAATGGGTCAGGGGGTGAATGGGAGTGCGTGCATGGCAGTGTGTGAGGGAAAAATGAGTGAGTGAATGAGAAATCAGTGAACAATTCATCAACCAAACCCCCCCATCATACCAAAGGCGGGTTTAAGTAACCTCGTGGGGAAACAAGAACCTCCTGGCCTTCCCCAAGAATCTCACGTAACTGATCCCCTCCCTTAGACAAAAAGGGTAATTAAAAAATAGGAATAAGCTCTTAGTCCCTCAATCTCCCTCTCTTGTGGAATCATATCCCCCTATAACTCTAGTCCTTGTCCGTCTAGCATCCAGCGATGTGTTTATCATTAATAATGATCAAAACATTACATTTTGGGGGCATAATGGCCCTTTAATAATTGTTTGGGCACTCATCCCTCTCAGCATTGTAACAATACATTATTTAAAATGGGGATTCAAAACCTAGGGTGTTACACATGTGCTCACCGTAGAGTGCATGAGAACCTCAACATCTATGGTATGACCCATGCCTGCTAAATCTCAACAAAGGATACTAGTAATCCTTAGGGTGGTGATATCACCCACTCCATGTTCATATATGATATAATAAAGAGAATTTAGAGTCTAACATATGATCATGAGCATACATATATACATAATGAATCAATACAATATGAAAATGAAACTACAACTGTGCTAACATGATATGCAAATGGTAGATACAATGGATGCAAATGCCTACCTATCTCTACTTACTTGTTGGTTGAATGCTAGGTGTAGTCAAATAACTAGTGAAACCATCCTAGCAAAATCTCATAATACTTGCCTTTGTGCTTCATCATAAACCAAAACAATGACAAGTTAAGCACGAAAATAACATGAGTTAGAGCATGTATCATATCATCGGAAATCATAAATTCTAGCTCATGGAGGTGGGAGGGAGGGACAAAATTATGCCAAGTTACACTTCTAGGAAAGTTCTCAATCCATCTCATAAAGGGATCGTGAAAAATGAAAGGCTCAAAATACTGACTCAAAGAGTATGAAGGTTGGCTACCTTGGACGTCATCACATCCTGAGGTATGGTAAGGGACTAGCAAGAATCTAGAGGATGATTGGAATTTTTTTAAGGGAAAGCTGAAAGAATGAGATAAAAAACTTATTCGTAAGGTATTCAACCTACCCTTGAATTCTAAAAGAAGAATCTTCCCTAGAGAAAACTTGGGACAAGGGACATGTTTCCCAACTACACCCTTAGTGACACAATGAGGTAAAGTAGTCAAAGGGAGTTGGAAAACCTTGTCACAAGTACCCTACATTAGGAAAGTAATGTCCTCACCTTTATCAAGATCTGAACGCAATGGTGGTTGATAATATTCCTCATAGAATAAATCCAAGTGATCAGAGGAATACTCATCAAAATCCTCAAGGTATGACCAAAAATTATCAGGAGAACATATAACTAGGTCACCCTTGGGTGCTTGGAAAACATATGTAATTATATAATCATCTTGTTTCCAAACGTCAAAATTAATAGGAACATCATATGATTGTTGTAAAAGAAACAAATGCAAATTACCCTCCATATCATAAATGGGATCCTCATCATAACCAATCACATCCCATTTACGTCTTCCAACATGTATGAAATTGCCAATATTATCAATTGTGTCATTACTTTTATCATAACATGAAGGATTTAATACATCCAACGGATCCTCTAACACTTCTTCACCCTCCAAATCATAAAATAATGCATCATCAAAAACCTGAAAAGGAAAATGATTAACCTCATTCTCTTCGTCTGGTGGAGGAGGAATAGGACCTTGGATGGCTTCATCAGAGGGAGAGGCACATATCAATATTGCACGCTCTTCGGGTTCTTGTCCTTCAACCAGGTCTTCTTTGATGGAATAGTGAGTAAATTATTTCTCTTCAT